>JAOYMO020187438.1:0-32461 GCA_025802455.2 Iodosphaeria phyllophila | reverse complement strand
CCCCCCCCCCCCCCCCCCCCCCCACTGCCTAACCTACCGCAAGAGACCTCAGCAATGCAGTGGTGATTTGAGCCCATCAATGTCATTTGTTTGTTGTACTGGATTCTGATTTGTGATCGAAATCGTTTGGTGGAAGGGCTGTTGTGCTCTTTGCTGAAAGTACTGCATTCCATGCATTGGTCCAAGTTGCTGCCCAATAGCATCATAGATTTGCTCCCATAACTAATAGCTCGGATAAATTATCATATCGAATTGTTTTGACCAGCTCATCCATCACGGCCATCATCACCACCACCAGTATCTGTTCGCACCTGCCAACTTCTCTACTAGAGACCAGCCCTGAGATACCAAGGCCCATCACCCCCTCACCCAACCGCAGGGCCAGCGGCAACGGCCAACCCACCACCGCCCACCATGTCCACATCACCGCCATGGGACTACATCGCCAAACTCGTCTGCATCGGGGACTCGGGCTGCGGGAAATCGAGCCTGACCATCCGGCTCTGCGAAGGCCGCTTCTCCCCGCAACACGACGTCACCATCGGGGTCGAGTTTGGCTCCCGCATCGTGCCCGTCGGCCCGCCCTACTCCAAGACCTTGTTCCCTTTCTCCGCCTCCGGAGCCGCCACTACCAGTTCGACGATCCCCTCGCTGAGCACAACGTCTACGACGATGACGAGTCACAGCCACGGCAATAGCCACGGCAACAGCCATAGCAACAGCAAAGCAAGCCAAAGCAAAGCGAGCCAAGAAGACAGCAGCTCGTCGACACAAAAACACATGAAGCTCTCCCTCTGGGACACGGCGGGCCAAGAAACCTACAAATCCGTCACGCGGTCCTACTTCCGCGGGGCCTCGGGCGCCCTGCTCGTCTTCGACATCACCCGTCGCAGCACCTTCCTCCACGTCACCGACTGGCTCAACGATCTCCGCCAGATCGCCGACCCGGATATCGTCGTCATCCTCGTCGGTAACAAGGCCGACCTGGCCTCCCCGTCCACTTCCATTTCTACCTCCACTTCTGCTTCTTCGCCCTCGACTTCGCCGCGGCCGGGTCATGGGAATGCCCCTGCTTCTGCTTCTACTGGTGCCGCGCAGGGCAAGGATCAGGACGACAAGCGCGAAGTCGAGGCTTCCGAGGCCGTCGCTTGGGCCGCCCAGAACGGCGTCCTGCAGTACGTCGAGACGAGCGCCAAGAGCGGCGAAGGCGTCGAGCTGGCCTTCTGCCGGGTCGCCGAGCGCATCTTTGAGAACATCAACGCGGGGAAGTACGACCTGAATGACCGGAGGAGCGGGGTGAAGGGGCCTGGGCCTGGTGGCTCGGGGGGTGCGGGCGGTAGGGCGGGGAATGTCAGGTTAGCGGGGGAGAGGGCTGGGGCGGGAGGTGTGTGTTGTTGACTTTGGGGATGCAGAGAAGGGGGGAGTGTCACGTTTGAGTATATATGATATGATACCTTCTGAGTAAATGATACACCATTTTTTGCCGGTTTTTATTTTATTCTAGGGGGGGGGGCCATCTGTTGGGTTTGTATTGGTATGGTAATTGATATTGTGTTCAGGAATTGACATGAGGGTATCTCCCTGATTGTGAAGACACGCGGGGATACTGTAGAAACTCGACGTCAAACTCCCAAACTTTGGCTTGGGTTCAAGACGACCTTCATTGTACTATCGCTCATCTACCAAATCAGCTTCACATCATTAGACGACCTACGCCATGCAGCTCGAACCCGACCTAGAATCTCTACGAACTCGAGTCATTGAGTGAATTGGACTGACTCGGCGTTGTGCTGTATAATTTACTCCTCACACTGGCCCCACGACCAAGTCTCCTGCCTGTGTCCTCCGTCTCTTGCTCCTTCTCCCAGCTCTCAATCAGCTTGTTATCCGCCTCTCCCTCCTCGTCCTCGCAAAGACCCTCGATGGTCCGCCTCGCCGCGCTGCGGCCCACAACCGGCAGGTGCGTCACCCCGGCCAGCCTCGCCTTCTCCGGGACGCGCGTCGGCTTCAGCAGCCCGATCTGCACCAGGACGCTGGCCTGGTCCCAGTACATGTGTTCGTGGGAGATCCTGCCCCCCTTCACGGTCACGATGCTGATCACGACGATCTCGACCTTCTTATGCGTCGCGGGGATCCCCGGCAGCATCCACGGCATCTCCTGTGTGTGCTGGAAGGAGAGGTGCAGCTCGTCGACGACCCGGTCGTGCCCGCTGGTGCGGGATAACTGCTGGATCTGCAGCGAAGCCGGGTTCTTGCCGACGAAAAACTCGTCGTAGAATCTTTGCAGCTCTCCGCGTCCGATCCCGCCCGTCAGCGTCGGCATGTGGGTCACGTGGGGCGTGGAGCCGCGGGCGTAGGTTTCCATGGTTTCCGCCACGTTGGGCTCTACGAACTTGGCTACGTTACGCATTTTGCTGTCAGTATGAAAAATTGATCAGAGCTTTTTTTTTTTTTTTTTTTTTTTTTTTTTTTTTTTTAAGGGCTGTTTCACCATGCTGCATCTGGTCCACAATCTCCTCGAGGTCCATGGGGAGGTTGAAGGCGTTCCTCGCGGTGTTCAGGCTGCGGCTCCAGGCCAGATTGGCACTGGTGTTTTCGTACTCGTCCAGATCGTGCTCGGCGAACCCGGGCTCCGCATTGTACGTGTAAGCCGCGTAAGGGAACTGTAACGAGCCACCTAGGCCGTGGCCACTGCCAACGAACTTCTTGGCAATGTGGCGCCGGCCTTGGTAGCTGGCCATCTGGGCGTACTTGTAGACGTCGACCTCGATCCCGGCCACGTGAAGCAAGATTGTGATGCTGCGGGGAAAGCGGACCTGCGGATCGGGGATGCGCGTGGGGTAGTAGGCGATCAAGCAGCCGAGCCGGAACCCGCGGTTATGATCGAAGGTGTGGAAGTGCTCGAGGCAGAGGGCGGCGGCCTCACCGTAGGCCACGAGGCCGAAGGTCTCGCACGGCTTCAGCTCCTGTCTGGTCAGGGCATCGAGGGCCGCCCGGTAATCGCTGCTCTCGGTCAGGGGGAAGTACTCGACGTGGAAGCCCTCGGCTTTCCAGGCCTCGACGATCGCGGTGTCGAAGTTGTCGTCCTCCGCCGTGATGTAGAGCTTGGGCTTGCCGCAGATGAAGTGGCCCGAGAAGAAGGACATCTCCTGGTAGCTGACCCTCGAGTCGCTTCTTGTGCGACGGTAGGATGGCATCGCGGTGGTGACGAGCTTGGGCGCATGGATGTTGATGTCCATCTTGTCTGAACTCACAGGGAAACTACGCGAGGGATAAGTACACCAGATCTCAGGGGAATACGGTCATGCTATCCGGGTATCAAATTATTGTGAAACGCGTATGCTGTGCTGGGCTGAGCATGAGGAAGTTTACTAGCTTCTCCTCATATACCTACCCACTACCACAGTGTACTGCCCAGGAAGGGTGAGGACCCCTATTTTGACACTCTATGCATATGACGTCGTTGCGTTGCAGCCAATTTAATTAATGTTTATAGCGTGGATTTTGATTGGTTGTTGCGCTGTATACGACTCAATTCCCTAGGCGTATAATGGGACCATATTGGACACCCCCATCGAGCCCGTTCCGAATCAGTGGAACCGTGTGGAAACACAGGGCTGTGGGAATCATCGTGTTTAGAACGAAAAGTGGACACCTCATCATGCCATGCGTAGAGCAGGGGAAGGAGACTGAATATCTCTTTCATCTGAACTGGACAGCAATGACTCGGAAAACATATGATCCCGTTCCGACGTCTGCCATGTCGACGATCAACAACACAGAATCTCACGATGACGTCACCCAAGCATCGCTCTTCATGAAGACTGGAGTTGACCTTGTATTAGTATTCTTCATCTCGTGGGAACGAGACCTCCGCGGGTGTGGCATAAAGGGAGAGAGGGACCACAGTGGCCGTGTTGGAGACGTCTAGATCAAAATTGTCAACAAGTTTCCGTCATACGCGGCTGATATTGTCCAGCAACGTTTGTTCAGGAAGCAAAGTTGCAACTCGTAGTGCTCGTGACCTCCGCCCTAACCAGACCAACCCGGGCCTTCAGGGTTCCCGAGGGACAGATCATACCACTCAGGGGAACTTGACTGTGAGATCTTGAATCGTCACTTGACCCTGTGGGGAGATTGGCGGGCTGGAGGGTCGACCCATACGAATGAATCGAACGATTTCCATGTGATGTTTGACCTAGTCATGGCCGTGAGTCGCTTGGGAGGGGAAGGTAGACATGTGGAGCGAACTTCTAAATTTTCCGACCTGCATGAACCACTCCCTTGACATGGAAAGGTACTATAAGTGGGGTAATATGTGGTCGCTGAGTGACTGGATGAGTTGTGAGAGACGGCGAGAAAGCCGGACACGGGCAAGAACAGAATTCCATTTAGAAACTGAGTGCCATGCCCAAACGGAAGTTTGGGTTTGTTGCCTATACCCTTGAGTATCCAAGAGGAAACCTCGTTATAAATTAAGAAGAATGTCAATTATTGGAAGCTTCCGAATAAAAAACATAAGAGTCGCTGGAACATGGGTTGCTCATATAGGGACGAGGACCGGCAGCCGACCGGATGTCTGGCTGAGCAGTACTATCAGCACCGGTACGGGATCGGGCCAGCTTCTCTCCTTTACTCGGAAGGATCTCTCTTATTGAGTCGGCTCGACATTGCTTTCAACTACTTGGGAAGCGGTAGTGCGTATCTCCCTTGCACTCGGCAAGGTTGGCATTTCCCTCGTTGTATGGTAGCAGAAAGTAATGCCTGGTTTGGAAAGAAACGCACTTGATTTCTAAGATGAAGAATAAAACCAAAGTAGGTTTTTAGTCCCGTCGAAGTGCTGTTCTATCTGTACGTCGTATTTCATCGAAAAGGAATCCCTTTGGAGAGTTCCAATGAGGCCATCTTGAAGTGAGTGTCCGGTTCAGTGAATGATGCTTGGGCCTCTCACCACCCTTGCTCTTCAACATTCCTCCCCATACCTTATTGCTGCCGCAGGTTTTTACCGGTGCCGGTACGACATTGAAATGACGGCCAGTGTCATGCCATTGGTGAAGGACTTTCATGAAATGGCAACTCATGCTGGTATGCCGCCGAATAATGCGTAATACAAATCTCACGCAGTATCGCAGAACAGTAAACAATCGTCGCACTGGTGCTTAGCAACACTCGGGACCGACCCCAAGGCCAAGCTCATGAAAAGCCAACAGAAACCCTCATTCCGTTGCTCCGACAATAAACTGCGCGCTTCACAAAACCATAATTTCAACTTGCACCAACCGCACCTCCAAATCAACACATTGACAATATCCCTCGCTTTGAAGAGTGCGTACATAAAATTATAACCTGCAAGTCTGTCTGCACCGGTAGAGCATGGAGGGGGATGGACTAGGCCGCAGCGATTTGAAAGAGAAGAGTCGTTTTCTGGGGTTTAAAAACTCGCTGCAGGGCTGCAGGATTCAGGGGTCGGCTTGCAGCGTACCTACCGATACCGATATGAATTTCTTTTTCTTCGGCTCCTCCAACGACTTTCTGAAATTTTTTTAGAGAGAGCCGCGTCTTCCCACATGCATACATACCGGTACAACTTCGCGGTTAGCAATTTGGTTGGATGCGGGGGAGGGAGGGATCTCTCTTAAATACTGCAGATGCAGATGCAGACGGACAAGAGAGTCTGGGCATTGGGGGATGCAGGATGCGAACTGCGGTCATCTCTCCTGCAAGCACCTACCATTCATGCAAATCTGCATGTTGGTGGGATCGCCCGGCAGGCAGGAAGATTGAAGCGATGTAATGGTGCAGGGAGGAAAGCTGGGGATTGGGAATTGTTTGATGCGGCCTTAGCGGGGTGGGTTTTGGTTTGGTAGGCTACGCTGGATGGGTGCAAAGATCCATGGTCTTGCTTCTAAAATCTTCAGGTCAGTGAGAAAATGGAGATCGTGAGCAAGGAGTTCAGGCGTTTTCCCCTGGCTATTCAGAAGCAAACGAAGAAATACTTTGTGTGTGAATGCCAGTCCCCAGATTGTGGGTGTGTGCTTTCGGGATTACTATGATCTGTAGGCTTATATAATCCGCGCTAGCGAAGTTGGATGTTTGGATGTTGTTGCAGGTTCAGGCGATTTGGGTCTGATACCGATAAAAAGTTATCACAATAATGTTTTGATACACAGTAGACTCTGATCTGCATGAGCAGAGTCCCAAGTTGATACGAGCAAGACACAAAGGCGCTAGCGTCTGTGCCGGATTACGTGACAATTTAGAGTCACATTCAGATACTGGTAGCGAAACCTGGTGAGCCAGACCTACGTTGTTTGTTGATATCAGCAAAGGGGTGATATCACAAACCCAGCGCCTCTTTCGTTCCACTATCCAGCTTCAAACGTAACCTTCCCCTTCGAAACCCCACCTGTCGAAGCTGACAGCCAGAATCCCTCCCACACACCATCAACCCCTTTACTCCACACGCGCGAATTCCTTGACAGGCGGGGTTGAAACTTTGATAGAACACACCAAGGTGGTCTTGCGAGTGGGCCTGATGCGGGCCGTCAAATGGCATGGGAACGTTGTGGGGCTGACCAGTTCCCCGTCGCGGTACCGGTCCACGGCGCGGACTCCCGGGCTGTGGCGCCGCGTAACGTGATGGGGGATCGTGATTCGCGAGCTTGGAGGCAGATGGCTTGGAAGGAATACCGGGCGTAGCACACGCTCTTTGTCTTGTTGGTGAGAGACATTTTTTATAATGTACAGATAGACAGAGAAACGGTTGGACAGATGATTCGTCAATCAAAAGGCAATATAATAGGGTTTCCACAGCGACTGGCCACAAACACGTCCCTCATCAGGCCCAGCAGAAATGGTAAGCTGCACAGTTGCATCGCGCATCTTGTCAATCAAAGAAACCCCACTAGCGCTGTCAAACCGCAACACGCGCAATTTCACCCACGCTTCACGGTCAGCCACGCTAGAGTACCGACACGGTGCTGCAGAGCAGATACCAGTATGGTCGCGAAATAGAGAATGCAAATGCTGTCCAACGGCGCACTGCAGATGACGCCGGCAGCGCTGGACTGGACGGGGTGGTGGATAGGGGATTGGCGAAAGAGAGGGCCAAGAATGGATCCCCTGTAGAAGATAAGATCGAATTTCAATGCGATAGGAACGCGATGTCAAAGCATTGCGATGGCAACACGCGACGAAAGGGCTTTGAGTGGTGTCCAGAGCATTCATAACGTGCGTGCATTCGCATCCTTCTTGTGAAGTTCGAGCCATCGCGTCCTCCGCGAATTTTCGTGACGATAATCTGCCTAAAAAAAAAAAACCCACTGTTCCCTCCCATGTCCCTGTCCCGGGATAAGCGGGATGCGGCAATGTGGTTCGTTGCGGCGGCCTGTCCACGGCTCAAATTGGGCCCAGGGGCAAACCCTGATAGGCCCATCGGCGTTGACGAACGCCTCTGTCTCGGCTCGTCGTTTCCCCACCGTACCCTGGTCTTGGTACCCTTCCCAAACGGGCACTAGCCAGACAGTTGCTTGCCCAGCTGCAAGGTCGTTGGAGACCCGGTCGCGCCAGAAGTTGGAATGCAGAGCCGGCAGGGAGATGAAGCAGGAATATTCCCTGCGCGGTCAGTCCTTTCACTCCCTGTTTTGAGGACCCACACGCGCCGAGGTGGTGATGCAGCAGTACTGGATACACGATCTCAGGCCAGAGCGCGCGTGGGAGGGTGTGGTAAGAGGTACCTATCTGTCACACTGGTGAGGCCCTGTTAAATTCAATATCGGCAGTGCTGGATGGGATCTTCCCATCTTCGCAAGGTCAAGCACCCTTTATCTCCTGAACGGCAGAAAGAAAGAAACAAAAAAAGAACGACAAACCCTTTCCATTGGGAAAAAACTACATTCGCCTCTCCTCAAATCCTATCATACCCACTCCCGATGATCTTCTATCATCATCATCGCCATCGCCACCACCCTCATCCTTCTTTCTTCACGATTTTATCAACACCTCACGATCCTGTTTCTGAGGTGCAGGCAACATCCTTTTCGAGGTTCCCCCTTTTTTGCTATCGCCGCTTGACGCGCCGTTCGCCCGCCGAGAAAGCTACAAGCTAGCTAGAGCTGCCCGTGGCAGATGTTTCTTCACGCATGCAAGGGGTTTCTAGTAAATATTATTACCTCTTGCCTAGTCTCAGACATAACTCAAGTTGTGCCGACACATTTGCAAAAGCCGGTCCTGCAATAATTTCACCTTTCCCACCACGAAAGGAGTCGCAAGTTTTGCGTCAGAGTGAGTCTGTACTACTTCTGACGGATCGGAAAGTGACGGACCAATGGCGGCAAGCGAAAGACGGTGAGACGAGACAAGACCAGACCAGACAAAGGGGACCAACCATCTTCCTCCGGAATACCGCTACCGAGCACACACACACACACCACGGGTCTCTTGCCATCGTTCGCCCATACGTCCCTCCTCCCTCCCTGGCGTCGTCACACAGGCAACCGAGATAACAATTTGGGGCCCGGGACCCAATTCTCTCCTGCTTACCTGGTGCTAGCCCAAACAACAATTAGGTTTTAGCACGTCTTTTACTCTGTCTACCTCATATCAGCGAATGTGGGATGATTATTACAACCTAGCTTTTCCTGCCAGTTAGAGCACCGACCCAAAATACACCCAAAAAGTATATTCCAGCTCTATTGTTGTTGTTTGCACAACAACAACTCGGATAAAGCACAATGTCTCTATCACCTGCTCCTAGATTATCCGACGACTATGGCTCCACCATGGATGGAACCACTAGTAACAGAAGCACTACTGGCCAACGCGGCGGCGGAGGAAGTGGAAGCACCGGCTCACGCTACTCACCGTGCCCGCGCATGCCGTCCCGATCCAGCAACGCTACACTAGCTACGATCAACACCACGAGCAGTGGTGGACGTAGCTCCAACAGCTCGTCTTCACAAAATGTGCCGCCCTCCACTTCGCGACCCACGGCAGCAGGAGCCGGCCACATGAGCCCGCACTCGCACTCGCACCGGTACCACCACAGCCGGTGTGGCAGCAGTAGCAACGGCGGATCGACACGCCCCGCCTCGCGACTGTCCCGGGAAGTGACGGAGGATGCAAGCGAAGCGGCGATGGCGGCGGCGATCCCCACTGTCTCGAGCTACTTGCAGGATAGGTTGCTCCGGGACCGAGCAGAGCGGAGGGCGGATTCGGCGGGATTGGTGGGGGGAAGGAGGTCGGCTGGTGGCAGTAGAGGTGGTCCAGGACATGGGGATCCCAGCGCGTCGCTGGGTGATGTCAGGGATGGCGGGTTCGATGCAACGGGGTCTCCCGTCAGGAGGAGTGCAACGGCGATGGGGAGATGGCCTCCGAGGTCGCCGGGGATGGGGTCTGGTGGGTTGGGTGATGACGAGGGTATGAGAAGCAGTGTTGGGAGTGGAGCGGGTATGGGCGCGAAGGAGTTTCAGCAGGTAAGTCTTGTCATGTCCATGAGGCTGACGAGGATGATGAGGATGATGGTTGGGATAGCTGCTAACGAGTGTGTCACAGACGGTATCAACATTGTCGAAACAAAACTTCGACCTGAAGCTTGAGTTATTCCACCGTCGCGAGAGACAATCGGCATTGGAGGAGGAGAACACCAAGCTCGAGGCCGAAGGACGAGAACAAGCTGAACTCCACGACAGCCTCATCGCCGAGTTGGAAAAGCGGGATAAGGCTGTGGGCGAGGCCGTAGCCATGATCAACAACCTTGAGGCTCGGATTGAGGAGCTGATCCGAGAGCGAGAGATGGTCCGTATTATCGAGGCGGCGAGCCCGAGATATCATGATCGAATATTACGTCACCACCACGACAACGGCGACGGGACTGAGTCTGAATCTGATTACGAAGATGGTGATCGTGGGCAAACGCCCCGGCCCGACAATGAGAGTGAGCATACCATGAGCAACGCTCACCTCACTACTAACGATAAAGTCCTAGACCGCATGCCTAGCTTCCTGTCGGAGCGTAGCGAGCATACCGAGAACTTGCGCAATGTGGTGTTGAATAATAAGAGCAGCATGTTTCATCTTCGCAAGGTTTCCGAGTCCAGCACGACTCCCAGCGAGGTCCACCGGGTCGCGAGTCCCAGTCTAAGCGTGCTCAGTGAGAGCTCCTTTGTGAGTATATACGGAGCCAAGGAGGCGGCGGGTGAGCAGACGCCCGTGGCACTGCCGCTGGCCTCGCAGTCTGTTGAGTCGCTGAACATGGGAGAAGAGCTCGAGAGGGGACTCGAGTCGATTAGGAATTGGAAGCCTCCATGTGGCTTCTGGGATGAAGTCTACGGCCGTACTGGTGATGAACAGCACCAGCAGACGGATGGAACGTCGCCCGAACGCCTGCTGCGGGCGACCAAGCAGATCCAATCGGCTCAGATGCACTCTTTTGCCGACAATAAAATACCTCATCATCGCTCGCCCGTGCGCGAGGTCGAAATGCTGGGTCAGCGCTTGCGGCCCAGGACCATTATGGTACACAATGCCCATGGTCCGGTTGTCGAGAGGAGCAGACAATCGCCGACGAGGAAGTCAAAGCAGGAGAAGCGTCTCGCTTTGCAGAAAGTGCTGACGAACGGACCACCGAGAGACCAGGCCACAGGTCACCCGTTACCGCCCACCCCGGATACCATATCGAGCTCTGTGCTGCGTCGCTTCGATCATGATTCCAGTGACTGTCTCTCGCGAGGTTCTCGGGTCACTTCAGGTGATAGCCGCAACAGTCTCGGCTCTACCACTCTGGCGGCCACCTCCTCACATGGGCCATCGCCAAGGATACCCGATAGCGCCCATCAACATCATCCCCGCCTCTCCTCGAGCACATTCGATAGCTTCCGCCACGAACAGGCCATGCGCCAGGAAAAAGAAGCCCACGTTGGTCTGGGCCTCGTGGACTCTCGTCGCGTGCCGCCCCGCCCCCGCTCCGCCGATGCCTCTACTATCTCCCGCTCCAACCGTCGCCCTAGCAGCAG
This sequence comes from Iodosphaeria phyllophila, assembly GCA_025802455.2. Lineage (NCBI taxonomy): Eukaryota > Fungi > Ascomycota > Sordariomycetes > Amphisphaeriales > Iodosphaeriaceae > Iodosphaeria > Iodosphaeria phyllophila. Next base: position 21,449 of record JAOYMO020187438.1, on the reverse strand, counting down.
CTTGTCCGACTCAGACTCAGACGGGGGTGCCGCCGCGCGCTCCGATGAAGAGCAAGAACAAGAACAAGACGATAACTTCGACTACTGGATGCGCGAGAGCGCTAAACCCGATCGTAGTAGGAAACTCCGCTCTACCCACCATCCCGGCCACCCTGGAAAGACCACCAACAAAAACAACAATGGTAGCTCCTCACCTGATCTCTTCTCCTTTCCCACTGGCACTGCAGGGGCTTGGGAACCCGATGCTCTCTACGGCGCCATGCGCTCTGCCGCATTTCTCGATAGCCCCGCCGCGGGGCTGAAGCGTGATCCCATGGATGAATTGCTCGCGAACCGATCTGGCGTGTCCTCACCGCGCCAGATTCTGGCACCTAGTCTCGTTGAAGACGGGCCGCAACCGCCAGATCGCCGATCTAGCTTGCACGCCCGCACGGGCAGTATCAACACGACTGCCACCCCAGTCCTGACCCCCACGACGGCAACCGCGCAGGCCGCCACCGTGGTGAAGTCTAACAAAGCTGATTCGAGAAGGAACAGCGGGTCTATGTTTCCCCTTACCTTTGCTAAGAACCGTAGCAACAGTATCGATTCCTCCTCCGGTCCTACCACGCAAAAAGCCCAGCAAGCTGAGGCCGCGCCCAAGCGAAGCATGTACCCCCCTATTACGGGGCAATCGCAGCCCGGGCGCGCCAAGGGGTTGGGTCATTTTTGGAGGCGATCGGGGAGCGAGAGTCAGGGGTCTTGGGGCGCGGGCTTGCAGGTAGATATCCCTTCTTCTGCATCTGGCAATGGAGCTGCTGCTGCTGCTGCCGCTGCTGCTTCTTCGGCGGGAGGCAGGATGAGTGTCCCCCCTTCGCCGGCCGGGCCTTGGAGCGGACGCAGAACACCGGTTTCTGGGGGTGACGGCAATGCGACACCCCCTCCTATCTTGAGAAACAGGGCCGGGACGGTGGCAGGTGGGGAAGAAGGGGGACCTGGGGCCATCGGCGTGGGGCAGAAGGAAGCACAGGAGATACAAGTAGCAGCGCCGCCAACGCCGCAAAGTGCGGGAGGTGAGAGGGGGGGTGGGAGGTTGAAGTGGTTGGGGAATCTAGGCAGAGTAGGGAAGGGGAGGAGTTAAGGCTCTCTTTGTTCTTCTTCCCTCTTATTATCTGCTCTACCTCTTCTCCCGCCCCTGTTTCTCAAGGGACGAAAGAAGGATGAGGGGGAGTTTTCAGTTTTTTTTCTATGTTTATCTTTCCCCTTTGTTACCCCAAATTCTTCCATTTGTTCGGCGGGGACCTGTGTGGGGGAGTGGTGTTTGAGAGCTTTTCCCCCTATGCCTTTTCCCTTTTCCTTGCCCCTTTGTAGGTGGTTAGGTGGGGTTGGGGTTGGGGCTGGGCTTGCTGCTCACTGGGTCTCGGTCGTGGTTTCGAGAAGTCTGCCTTTTGCAGGTTTACTTCTTGGGGCTTGGAGTTTTGGGGTGTTGCGGTTGGTCGAGGGGTGGGGATTGGGACGGGGGTTTCCCTTTATCATCCCTGCTCAGTTATGGAAGCCGACCGAAGAGGGAGAGAAGGGGTGAGGATGGAGGGCCTGTATCCATGGGAACTGGAAGGATTGTCAAACCATGACAAGTCTGGCTGGCTGTGGGATGGAAAACTTGGTTAAAGGATTTAGAGATGTGGTGGAGAGGGGATACACCACACGGTGTCTATTGTTGCGGATGGAACTTGCAAGGCTGTCTATCATGAAGGTGGTTAGGCATGGCATAGCAAAGGGAAGGGGAAAAGAAAGGGAAACGGAAACGGAAAGTTGTGTTGCTGAGGAGAAACTAGGCAACTAGTCACCAAGAACCGAGGAGGATGAAGAGGAAGAGGAGAAAGGAAACTGGCGCGAGCTAGAAAGTAAGAAAGAAAGAAAGAAAGAATACCCATGCGTATCGTTAGTTTACGTATCTTAGGAGTGGAGAAAAGAAGGGATGGGAAGACAAGAAGAGAACAGAGGTTATTCTTACGTGTGTGAAGGATTCGTCCAGGATGTATAAATGCCCGTTCTCTGGTGACCAACCAAGTAAGTACAACTAGGTTCTATTGGTGAGAATGGCCTGTTTCTGTGATTGCCCACAGTTATTACCGGTTTGCCCAGCACAGATACCGCATTTGGCCCTGACAGCCTGATCATAGATTGGAGCAATGTCTCGTTTTCGTCTTGTTCATCTCTCGTTTTATCCCAAGTCAACGCGCGCTGCCGCTGAGAAGCAGTTGTGTAGCCCTAACGCTGGGTAACAGTTCCCTCCCCAGAACTCCGTGCTAGTCAATACTGTAATTACCTAGCAGAAAATAGCAGGAACTCCGTCCCATCTAACCCAATCATGGAGTGCTCGCACCCTTCGACTATATCCAGTACACCCGGCAACGCCAACCCCGCAGATGATGTTGGTCGTAGTGCGGATATCCTGGTTCCTCCTTCTTCGTTTCTGAGTGTTTACGGTTCGGGCCAGGTTATCCCACTGGAGGTGCATTTTTCGAAGGGAACCAAAAATCTCACCATTTCGGTAGGTGCTGAGCCGCTCCCACAGCCGTGTGCCCACGATAAATCACTACACACAATCACCGCAGCAAACAAAACCGTCCACAGCCCAACAAAAACACCGCCCGGCGTACATGCACGCCCCAGCCGACGGCGACGAGCCACAGCAGCGCCGCCGAACCTCGCGGCCCTACTACCCCAAAGGACCAGTTTCTCGCTGGGAAGGGCGCGGGCGCGGACGCGGGGGACGATTCCGATTCCGGTTTCGACTTTGGGGATGCAGGACCCCGGTAAAGATAGGGGCTCGCTTCAGCTCGGCACGGCCACGGGTAGGGAAGCTCGGTTGGGGCTGGATCCGCCATTCTGGGGGCGGCGGCGGAGCTGGCGGATACACTAGGGCTAGCACTGTGTTGAATAGCATGAAGAAGTACAGCAAGGTTAGTCCCAGGTCGTGCAGCGTGCGGTACGAGTCGTCGCGCTGGCTGTATGGGTAGGCGGGAGCTCTGGGGCGGCGGCGGCGGCGGCGGCTGTGGATGTTGTTGCGGGCCATTTTGTGGAGGGTGTGGGTGTGGGTGAGGATCTGGACAATGGGGTGGAGATGGGAGGGTCGGTGGTGTTGGTTTTGAAGTCTGCTTGGACCTGGTTTGCACAAGGTTTTTCTGCGTTGAAGATGAGGGGTGGGAGAAGGGATTTCTGGTCTTAAGGCTGTTGTTTTGTGTATCTTGGTGCTTATCTGGACACGCGATTGCTGATAGAGTTTGTTTTGCCAACGGCTTTTGCTTAGCTCTGGCCATGCTTAGTTCGTAAGGTGTGATGGTATATGATTTTGCGTCGAAATCACGAAGTCGCCGCAAAAAGCCCCATGCTTCAAGTTGTCCCATCGTTGGGCAGATAGATCTACTTCGGAACTAAACTAGCTGCGGACCCTTATGACTGTAACGACCTTTTCACGCATTTTTCGCTTCTTCGTAGGTTTGATTGCGTCGGAATTGGAAAGGCGAAGGGGTATAGAACAAGGAATAGACTGAACAGACTTCGTATACACAGTGACTTAGAGCTATACTTATCTGAATGTGGCTAAGCTAAGTGGGTCAGATACTCTACTTTGTATGGATAGTATAATCCATTCCGGCAACCCGAGCAAGCTCTTGTTTCGTCCAAATTCATGCTCGGTTTACCGATATGATCGACAGCTGGCAAATCGAGGTAATTCTGGAGCGTTGACTTAGTTCACTTCTGATCATCTGAGTTGAACCACGCCATCTCACTTTGGAGCATGTGGGGATCCCCACCAAACCAATGGGCCAGCTCAAAGCAGACCCAATCTGACAAACAATCCAAACTGATCGTTCACTAGGGATGTTCACGAGCTCGTGCAAATGCTAAGAAGGAGCGTTCGGTTTGTTTGAAGTGTCTGGGGACAAACCAGTGTTGGTGGTTCTTTCGGTTGGCTACCTGCCTTATTAGGCCAGCGGCATGGGTCATGCTGGTAGTGTCGCTTGCACTTAGATGCATAACCCCGGCGAACTAATAGACTCGTGTGAATAATTGCATTTAACTCTATGGGTGTGCTTCCTGGATTACCTAATCCGAAGGCTCAACTTATGTAATCCACGCTGGTAGAGATGGATTCGTTAGATATTGCTGTAAATTTGGGCCCTTTGGGCCACGATGGTATCTAACTAACTAATGTTGATTTCATCTACGTAAAAAGACTCTAATCTGCGTGATTGGAGTCCCAAGTGGACGATACAGACATAACGATTTACTTTTACTTATCCAAGACACACATGGGTTCACTTGGGTATGCGTATGGGGTTCAAGGGCACTGGAGTTGCGTCTGGCGCGTGAAGGGCCTCAGGAGTTCTGTGGCTTCGCGATGTCTCAATCCCTGCAAAGCTGCCTAAGCCACATCTAGACGCTGTGCATACCAGTGCGCTGCGTCAGAGACTCAGGAACAAAAATCTCAAATGCCGGCTTTGCGGCTGATCAGTGCCGCCACACCACTGTGACGAGATCTCCCAGCATGACATCACCACTTTTTTTCGTCACGATAGGAGACCAACTTTTGGAATTAATCGTCGATCCAATTGCGATTCTCGATGGTGAAATATTCCATCAACCCCGGGGGGATTTGTTCCCAGTCGTTGTCGACTTTATGTGTTTTTTAAAATAGTAGTTCATGCGAGTATTGGTAAAGACTCTGGTGTTTACTAACCGTTTTTGTGGTACCTTGTGTCGCACAATGTCGGTATCAACGTTGCCAAGGCGAAGCGCAAGGCACCGCGCTGGCCAAGCTGATGTGGCTACTGTCAAGACAGAGACCAAAGAGGTGTCCGGACACATCAAGACCAGCGGTTCACGGAAGCGTACCCTCACACCACCGCCTAGCACGCCTGGCCATCGCCAAAAGCGGGCGAAGAAGAAGGAGGAGGACTCCCCTGACGCATCTAAGGTCCTCGCCAGCATCACAGGAACTTCTCAAGGGAATGAAGAACCGGACAGCCCGGTTAGCAAGAAGAGGAGCGAGAAGACAACCAGCCAGAAAGCGACCGAGCTACAGGCCAAGAAGTTGAAATCCTACAGTCAATACGCGAGCAAATCGCCTTTTCCCACCTTCGCTCACCCCACACCTCCAGAATGCAAGCTTGCCCACCAGATCCTCGCCCGCTTGCATGGCGCCCGGACACGCCCGGTGGAGGTTGTGGCGCCTACCGGCACGGCAGGCTGCGGCGACTCGCCATCTGTTCTTGACGCACTGGTCCGTACTATCCTCTCGCAAAATACCAGCGATAAGAACAGTGGCCGAGCAAAACGGAACATGGACACTGCCTATGGCGGAAGCGACAAATGGGCAACAATTGTCGAAGGCGGACAACCGAAACTGCAGAAGACAATCGAGAGCGGGGGACTCAGCAAAGTCAAGAGTCGTGTTATCATTAGTATTTTGGAGCAGACCAAGGACCAGTATGGCGATTACTCCCTTGATCATCTATTCCATGCGTCGGACGAGGATGCTATGCGTGAGATGCTTGCCTTCCAGGGGGTTGGTCCCAAGACGGCGAGCTGCGTGTTGCTATTTTGTCTACGGCGGGACAGTTTTGCTGTTGATACCCACGTCTATCGTATCACGGGACTGCTGGGTTGGCGACCCAGCGACTGCTCTCGGGAAGAGGCTCAAGCCCATCTTGATGCCACAGTGCCAGCTGAGGACAAGTACGGGTTGCACATTCTACTGGTGAAGCATGGGAAGACCTGTGAAGAGTGTCGGGCGGGTGGGAAGAGCTCGGGGAGATGCGATCTAAGAAAGGCGTTTCGGATCAAGAAAGAGAAGGCAGACAGTATAGATGACGGAGACGCGAGCTTGAAGCATGAAGATGAGCATGTGAAGGACGAATTAGACGCTAGTGATTAGTTTACTTGTTGTGCTTTGATATACACGTTGGGAGTTTGGCGAAATCTTGGAATCTTCATGTATATAATATTGGCACGTTGTATTTAAGTCATGTTTATACTTAATGTGTATGAAAAACTTTCACACTAAACATATTGACAGTCTTCTAGACGGGGTTTAACGTGACTTCATTGGCTGAAACCTACCAGAGATGACATTCTGGCAGCGAAGAGAGGTCTCATTGCTCCGACAGGGAGTACATCCCGCCAGAGGGCAAATCCTTCTCCATATATTGTGTGAAACTGGACTTGTCAAACCAAATTCATACTAGCAGTCGCCATGAACGCTCTCTCTGTTGCCTCATGTGAGGTTCGGAAACGTGTATGGCCATTAGTCTCTTCGCAGGTTGCGAAATAATCTTTGATACGACGTCGCTCGGATTAGTAGATTACCGGTATGATTTGGGCGCAGGTTGTTTGACTGCTCAAGTCCAAACAGTAAGCAAACCTTGACCGTCCGCAAATCTGTTGGCAGCGATTGCTTATGTTCTTCACCCTGTACGTTAAGAGATGGAACAGCGCCAAGCCCGAGAGCTGGTGCTGTTTTGGAGATGCTCTTTACTTGTAGATCCGATCTGTAAGGAGAACAATGACCTTGCTCTCGGCAAAAGCGGTTTCTGCTTGAGAATGTGCGTCCCAAAAGACTGATCAAGTAGTTGTCGCACCCGAACCCGCTGAATAAGAGTTCAGGCAAACGCCCTCAGATTAACATTGTGTTGAGGTGGATGCTCTGCGCTTATGAGATAGGCAAATACAATTCCTCTACCTAGTCCGCGGTTCACAAGGAGTATTACTGCTGGGGCCAGTAATGCCCATGGCGACTTGAAAGTTCATCCAAGTCGGCCTGGTCACATGACTCCAGCAGACGAAATTAACTACCCACACGAGTTGCGCCAATTTACTGTAGCGGATTATTGAAAATGCGTAGATGGAGTATCTTTGGTGACAGCGCGCTCTGTTCGTAGCTTTGGTCAAGCATATGGTGCAATTATGCCAAAGCATGACCATGGTAACATTTTTGAGCCCTTACCATACAAACTTCCCCAACTTGCAACCCTTTCTTCTCCACCACCACAACTCGCAATTAAAAAAAAAGGAGCACGACAATCGATTCCTACTGCTGTAAATAAGCGATTCCCGTATTATATTTTCAATTGCAGTGTGTTGTGGTGGACCCTTTAGTGTTGGAAAAAGGGTCTGAAATGGTCATGCTTTAGCATAATTGCACCATTTGTACTAACCTGCACCTCTAGCAATCATCTTTTTTAAATGGAGGTGTTTTGTGTTCACCTGACTCGTATGGGCGCTGCGATCTTTGAATGAGCAGCATTCCCCAAGTGCGACTGATACCGCCGCTGCCTCTACAGATGGCTTTACGGATGGTAGCTTACTATGGAGGTGGCCGGTGGGCTGGCAGGTTGTGACACGAAATCTTCCCGAGTCTCTCCGGACCTCCGGTCTCCCGAAGTTTGTCACAGATAAACAGCAGGAACCTGGAGGCCCGTGTCGAACGTAGACCTTCCTTCCCGGGCCTACGCGGAGGGCGTGCGAACAAAGCCATGCAACTTTCAAAGCTCATAGCCAGAAACTAATGAGACACAAATCTCTCTACCCAACGAGTACATCATGGTCCGCTGTGAATCTTCACGATTCTCGTGAAGCGATCTGGCTCTGCTTTCTTCCATGGGGGGCCCACAAATGGGATGCGTGAAACACATTCAATAGGAGTTTTCCAATGTCATAGTCCGCACAGTCACTGCACAACCGTATCACTAAGCACCGAAACTTACTTAGATACCTCCTACAATTCCCCAAATATCAGAACAAAATGAGAAAGTGTAAGTTTGCTCTTATGGCGTGACAAGCCCGATGAATCGATTTCATGCTCTGCTATTCTAACCTAAGTAACGAACCGTCGCCAATCCCGTGTGTTGGGGGGAGTTGAACAAATTCTCTCTGGATGCACGCCCTGTATGATGAGACTGGATGTTGCCTGTACAAACCCATCTTAACCTCATGACCATAACTCCTTGCATTACCAAAGCACAACCCTTGCCACGGGATTCTTTTATCATCTCATGTTGTCAGCCTCATCCCTTATGGTAACCACAAACCCGACGTTTCCACACCACTCACTTTTGCCACACTACCCAAAATCTAATCTGATTCGGTTGATTCTGTACAGTCGCTGAAATCTGTGTAGTCACTGCAGGGGGTGCCAGTGCCCGCCGCCGCAGCGTTTTCGATCTTGGCAATAATATCATGTAAAATATCGCCAAGTTGGTTTACATTATCGGCGTCTCGCGGCACCAAGTGGCCAAGACCATGATCATAGAGGGTAGCTGTGTTTTGATTGCAGACATTGTATAGCGCCACGGACGAATAAACCAGGGGATCATTAGACCCAAAAACGTGGAATGTCGGCACGTCAATGATGGTGCCAACTTCATCGACAAGCTGGGATTCAGGTCCATTTGGACCTGGCGCCATGGGTGGCGAGCCGGCGAAGAAAATAGCAAACTAAATGTCATCACTCATTAGTCACAGGAGTAATTTGGTACACGATGCAAAAAAAGCGCACCTTGATCCGCCGAGGGATGCCCTCATCCTCCCAACGTTTGTTTTCGGCGTACAGAATGGATGCGGCAATCATGGCGCCTTCGGAGTAGCCGATAAGGCCATCAATTTCTGGATCATCGTTGATGGTCTTGAAAACGTCGTCTATAACCTTGCTAACAACGTCGGAGTCTAGGCCTTTTTGTTCGTCTGTCCTGAACAACCGCAGTGTGGCTTCGGGACTTAATCCACGAGGGATGTGTCGTACCCTGCGCAAGATCTCGAAAGCGTCCCCGTCACCGGCGTCTATGAAGCGGTACAGCGGTCGCTGTCCAAAATAATTCTCCCATCCCGCAGGTGGATCCACTTCATGTGATCCCTGTGTAAAGGCGAACGTGGCAAGCCCCCTTTCTTCCATATGTTTTGCAAACGGTCCAAGTTGAACGCCGAAGTTCTGTAACTCAATGTCAGTTTTCAAGGTCAGGATCTGAATGGAAGAAATCATAACCAGTTCGACTCACCTTGGCGCTGCCGTAGGCGCCTGGTAAACATAGGAATCTCATGATGGCTGCTAAAGTATACTGATTCTATGCCCTGGTTTTCCCTTCTTTGGATTGCTCGCTATGGTTTCTTGGTTTCTGAGCTCGTCTTAAACAAGGAAAAGTTGCGGTGGGCTTGGATTACTGGAACATCATGGGGAAACTATGCGGAACCCCGGTTTGTATAGGATCTCATACGGATGGGATGACAGACCAGCTTGCGTTGCCATGATCTAATGTATTCTCAGAGTTTTGACGGGCTTGCTGACGCAGACGTATGTGTTTTTCTCTGATTATTAACTGTGGACCTAACGCCATGCATTTGACTTTGTCACAGACCAGGATGATCACTGTCCATTACATCAACCTAAATCCTTCGATTCTTCCGCCAGACTTCTGATGGAAGCTGGGTAGCTTGGCATTAACGGCGAGTGTGCCTATACCTATGAACCCAACGTTTAACTAACGTAAATCAATCGGACTTGGCGAGATCGACTTGTGCACCTATGTTGTGCTTCTACGGAACACACTGTCATTGTACTGACCGCCAAGACGCGCTTACTAGATGGGTTTGATGTAAGCTACGCCACTTCTGAGCACAGCCGATCTTCCACCAACAGACTAGTGTGCTGACTGGCGGGACTGGTTCGCCCCTTGCGTACATAGGACAGACTATCCGCTGTCCAGTATCCGTTCTCTATCGGTATATTCACCGAGCTGCACGGCTAGTTGAGGCACGATAACGCCAATGCAACGGATGAGAAAAGGAACACACCCTGAAACGCCATCTACCGGATATAGTCAACCTATCCTCTTTTGTAACTCATGTTTATATTCGAGGTTGGCGGGATTAAAGTGAGAAGTAGTGCCTTAATCAATCAGTATGCACTGCCAGAAGTAGCAACTTTGCATCTTAGTTTGTGATTGTGAAAAGCTGGTGGCTATTGCAAGACAGCTTACAACTAAATTCTGGAAACCATCGTTGCTCGTCACAAGTGCTTCCGCCGCTACACTTACAATACGCTCTTAGAAAGTGGCGTTTAATCGTTCGAGCTGACTAAAATTGGTTTCAACGATTAGAGTCCGGCTCATGCTCGCCGATTGCTACAAAATTTGCCATCGGAACTTCCACTCTTGACCCCTGTTTTAGTTTCGTTTGTGCGTGACGGGAGTGATCCTTTGACACCACGGTTTTGCCGTATTCTTCCTGTCCCGAACGCTTAGTAACTGGAGTTGAAAGCACGTATCGATCAACTATCCTTCATTTGCTCTCATCCTTTTTCAAACCTTCTCGTACCTATTCGTAGCTTTTTTTGGCTTTGGCCTTGCAGTCTTACGTTCTCTCGATTTACGCGGCTTTGCTGTAGATTTCGGGCCGGGAGCTCTGTACACGCTCAATTTGAGCGACGTTGACGCGCCGTCTGTATACCGGCCGCGAGGCGACAGTTGCACTCTCTCGCTCGACAGTCTATTTTTCTGGTGTCTTTTCATAGTGTTACGTACAAATCAATGCGACTTGACTGTTCTGACCATCGCCCCCTGCAAATCGAATGACCCCAGGGGCTTCGAGGGGATACGTCAATCTCTGCCCTCAACCACTCCCGGGACGGTAGTATAACCTGAGTTACTCTTCCGGAACTCCTGTCCTTGGCGAATCCTTTTACCACCTCAACCCTGATCCAGAATTAGAGCTGGCGATTACCAAGTAAAAAAAACCCCCAAGGGGGAATTGCACCCCAAAGCGGCCAACGGCACGCACTACACAGATGAAAGCAACAAATGGGACAATTAATCCGGAGAAGATGCGCACATGAGAGGTCTGACCGGAGTCGATAACCGGCAAGTAACGAGGTACACGCACTCCCACGCCAAACTTAGTTCATATCCGGTTCTGAGTGCAAACCCACAACTGACAAGTCCGAGCTAAACTGTATGTTGCATTAGGAATAGAATAGGAAGAAGGAGCTTTTTAAAATGGAGAGCACCGACAGAAAACGCGCAAAGACATATATGTGAACTGTCACTCGCCCTTCATCGTTGCGTGCTATTTTTCTGTTTGGTTACTTTCCTATCTTACCATCATTTTTACGGCGCTTCGTTCTGCCGTTCTTCCCCCCCCTTTTTTTACAATTCGTAGCCATGGCATCTAAAGAGTTGATGCCGATCGCCATCGTGGGCATGTCCTGCCGTTTGCCAGGTGACGTGTCCACGCCGGGCGAATTTTGGCGGCTTTTGTCCCGGGGACGGAGCGGCTGGTCTAAGATCCCCAAGGACCGGTTTAACTCAGATGCCTACAGTCACCCCAATCCCGAGAAGAGGGGTACAATCAATTCTCAGGGCGGCTATTTCATTTCACAAAATCTTACAGAGTTCGATCCGGGCTTTTTTGACATGACGAAAAAGGAAGCCGAAACAATGGGTAAGCCACAAGTCCACAAAAAGAAAGTTGTAGTCGCTAACTGCGCACCATCAGACCCCACTCAGCGGCTTCTCCTTGAGTGCACATATGAGGCTTTCGAAAATGCTGGTATGCCAAAAGAAATGCTATCTGGCAAGAAGATGGGGGTTTTCATCGGCGGGCCAGACAATGAGCACAGAATGGGCAACCTGAGGGATCTTGACGATGCACCTATGTTTGATCCCACTGGCAGCCAAGGCGCCTTCCTCGCTGGTCGAATTGCCTACTACTTTAACCTTCGGGGGCCTACTTTCACACTTGACACGGCCTGTTCGTCAAGTATGACCGCTCTTCATCTAGCTGTTCAGAGTATCCGATCTGGCGAGTCGGATTCAGCGATGGTTGGTGCGTCACATCTGATCACTCAGCCAGATGTTTGGGTGTCCATGGCGAAGCTTAGGTAGGTTATTTGCCCATCCCAAAATTTGACTTCCTTCTCTCTAAACGATGGTCCAGATTGTTTGCGGACTCTGGGAGAACGTACGCGTTCGATCACCGTGCGAAGTCCGGATATGCTCGAGGTGAGGGTGTTGGCTGCATTGTGCTCAAGCCTCTGGATCAGGCTCTTGCGGACAAGGACCACATTCGCGCTGTCATTGCGCACACAGGAATTAGCCACAACGGCAGGACAGTGGGTAAGTTTATGCAAAGTCGATCAAGTTGTTTATTCTTTATGCTAAGGTGACCGCAAGGCATCGTCGCACCTAGCTCGGAGGAACAGGAACGTCTTGTTCGTGATGTGCTCTCCCAAGCCCACATCAACCCCCAAGACGTGGGTTTCTTCGAGGCTCATGGGACGGGCACGAAAGTTGGTGACCCGATCGAAGCTACGGCTATCCATAAGGCTCTTGGCAAGAGTCTGTCGAAGGCCTCGCCTCTTCACTTAGGCTCGGTGAAAACGAACGTTGGCCATTTAGAAAATGCCAGCGGTCTGATCTCGGTCATGAAGGCAGCACTTATGATTGAAAAGGGATTCGTTGTACCGAATGCAGACTTTGAGAGGGAAAATCCTGCAATCCCGCTCAATGATTGGAACATGCGGGTAAGTGGTGATCTCCGATAGTGAGCCAGGAATGCGTGACTAACTGTATTATCAGATCCCTAAAAGGCAGCTCCCATGGCCACGAAATAAGCGCTACATATGCGTCAACAATTTCGGCTACAGCGGCTCGAACGGGCATGCTGTGCTGCAAGCCGCGCCCTCCGAGTCGTCGGAGGACTACTTTGATGTTAGCGAGACCACCGATCACTTTAGACTCAAGCGATTGTTCGTGCTGAGCGGAAACGATGAGACCGCTGTGCGCAAGAGCATGGAGAAGATGGGTATTTTCCTGGAACAGCATGCCGAGCTTTACCAGACTACTATGCCGCGCAACCTGTCATACACACTGTGCCAGCGCCGCTCACATTTACCTTGGCGAGTCGCAGTTGTGTCTGATATGTGCAGTAACTTCGCTCTTGCGCTACATAGTCCGGACGCCGTGCCTAAGCGTGCGCCTTCGACGCCCCCGAAGATTGCCTTCGTTTTCACAGGACAAGGAGCTCAGTGGTATGGCATGGGCCGCGAGTTGCTATCTTCTCATCCTGTATTCTTCAACTCAGTGAAGCGCTCCACGGAGCATCTCCTGTCGCTGGGCGCCGACTTTTCGTTGATGGAGGAACTCACACGGCCAGAAAAGGAGACCCGTGTTGGTATGGCCCATATCAGCCAACCTATATGCAGCGCTGTTCAAATAGGGTTGGTTGACTTGCTGGCGTCGTGGGGTATCAAGCCCACTGCTGTTACGGGTCACTCGTCGGGTGAAATTGGCGCCGCTTATGCTACTGGTGCTTTAACACTCGAGGGTGCTATGTCAGCGGCTTATCATCGTGGACAAGCCATTATCGCGCTCAAGAAGTCTCATCCGGCCGCGAAAGGTGCCATGATGGCTGTTGGCGTCGGCTTGTCGGAGCTTGAACATATTTTCGAAAAGCTGCCAGCTGGTATAGCCGCTGTGGCGGCTTGCGAGAACTCGCCGTCATCGACCACGGTTTCGGGTGATGTTGAAGCCGTCGATCAAGTGGCGGCAGCGCTATCGGCCAAGGAGATTTTCAACCGCAAGCTGTTCGTGGATGTTGCCTACCACAGCCCACACATGAAGTTGATCTCCAAGCCGTACTACAACTCTATCGCCGACATCAAGCTCAGACCCAATACTAATTCGAATGTATCCTTCTTCTCGTCGTTACGTGGTCGCAAGGTTTCGACAGAGGAGCTCGGCCCTCAATACTGGGTCGACAACTTGACAAACCCTGTGCGTTTTGCGACAGCGTTGCAAATTCTTTGCCGCGAACACGAGCCCAACTTGCTGATTGAGATTGGACCGCACGCTGCTCTCAAAGGTCCCATCATGCAAACACTCAAGACCATGAAGTTACCAGCTAGCAAGATGCCTGGGTACTTGCCTTCGTTGGTTCGCGGGCGTGATGCTTCCGAAACCTGCATGGAGTTATCTGGTGAGTTGTTCATGCGCGGGTATGAGGATCTCAACTATTTTGCCATCAACCACGAGCGCGAACATCTCGAGACGCCGGAGCTTATCCCGTTCTTGTACACTTACCCCTTTTCTCGTCAAAAGTGTTGGTACGAAAGTCGCATTACGAAGCAGCATCGCCTGAAGCCGTTTGCCCGTCACGATTTACTTGGCACGCTGGCCGATTGGAGTAGTGAACTTGAGCCAACTTGGCGCAACATCATTCGTCTTGAAGATATACCGTGGCTGCATGATTTTATGTTCATGGGGCGTTCCTACTTCCCACTTTCGGCTTTTATGTCGATGGCGATCGAGGCAGCAAACCAGCGTGCTGTCATCAAGGGCGTCGAGGCGACTCGTTTTGAGCTGCGCGATGTAGTGGTTTCGGAGCAGCTTTGGCTGACCAATGAAGAACCTGTTGAGATCCTCCTGAACATGCGCCCTTCTGTTGAAGTTGGCGTCACGGGCGATGGATTCCAAATCTTGACCTACGATCACAGCCGCGGATGGCAAGAGAACTGCCGCGGGTTCATCCAACCAAAGACGGCTACCGATATGAAAGGTAAAGACATCCGCTCCAAGGCACGATGGTATGCGGCTCCTCGCGCCGACGAAACAACCGTGCCGGCTGCTACTTTCTACCTCAACATGGCTGGCAGTGGTGTTGTCTTCCCAGCATCCTTCTGGAACTTGGTCAGCTTGACTATCACGGCCATGGGCGCGAGCGCTCATGGCTGCTTACATGAGACTTCCATGTCTATGCCTCTTGCGCATGAAGCGCCATACCTAGTTCACCCGGCGACCTTGGACTCTTTGGTACAGCTTGCCAATGCTGGGTTGGGTGTGGACGATACTGGCGTCCCGACTCTGCCGACAGCGGTCAAGCAGGTCCGAATTAACCTTAGCAGCAACTGGGAGCGTACGCCCGGCTCCAAATTCTATGCCCAGACGAACCGTGATGAAAAGACAGGTCTGTACATGGCCGAGCTCTTTGCCTCGCCGAAAATAGATCTCCCCTCGATCTCATTCCTTGGCCTTCAACTATCACCGCAGAAGACGGATGTGCTGCAAGCTTCCCAGCCGCGCGAACTCTGCTACAAGACTATCTGGGAGCCTGTGGCCGAACGCCAGGCCAACGGCGTCAATATCAACCATGTGGGAGCCTATGACCGACGCGTGGTTGTTGTCACGGAAAGCTCCAACAACCCCTTGGTCGGCGCTGTGTGCCAAAAGATTGAGCAAACTATGGGCGTCGTCCCAGCTGTCTCGGCACTTGCCAATATCGAAGACTTCGCTGCCACCTTTGTAGTGATGTCCGAGCTTTCAGGTTCATTGCTAACGTCTCTAAGCGAGGCACAGTTCAAGCAAGTCCAACAGTTGCTCACCAAAGCTGAGCGGTTACTCTGGGTCACACAGGGTGCCACTTTGACATCCAGCAACCCAAGTGCCAATATGGCTCTTGGTTTGTTGCGCACTATCCGCTCAGAATTAGCTGTAACAGCCGCGACGCTCGACTTGGATCCAGCCTCCAAACTGGGCACCGTCGGCCAGGCTGAGCTTATCGAGGATGCACTTTCTATTCTGTCCGACGCTGAGCAAACTGATCGGGAGTTCGCCGAGCAGAACGGGAAACTAGTTGTGCCTCGCTTCATCGCTGATGAGGACATGAACGTTCGTGTCCACCGCGAGCTTGGCCCTTCCGCTCCCTACGAACAGAGTTTATTCCAACATGATCGACCCCTTCAACTCGCCCAAATTGTGGATAGCTCCCCAGATGATTTGTTCTTCGAAGATCTTCCCGCGAGGACGACTTTAAATCAAAATGAGCTTGAGATCGAAGTCAAGGCTAGCCTTTTGAGCCGGGACGACTTACCTTCGCAGAACCAGAACTCCGCCGTATCTACACCGGAGCGCTCTTGCAGTGGTATCGTGACCCGCGTCGGACGCGGCGTCTCTACTGTTGAGGTTGGCGACCGAGTTTGTGCCCTTGCCTCCGCCCTCCTGGGTACCCATGTGCGTGTTTGCGCAACGAGCGCCGTCCGTATTCCCGTGGGCATGAGCTTCGAGAGCGCAGCGCTTATCCCATCCGTTTTCACCACTGGGTATTATGCCTTGGCCCATGTGGCTCGCGTGGACCGAGGTGAGCACGTCTTTGTCCACATGAGTGGCGGTGCCAGTCTAGCTGCCATCCATGTCGCGCAATATCTCGGTGCCGAAGTTTTTGTCATTGTAGACCAGAACAGCAACCGCGAGACAGTGGCCAAGACGTGTGGTGTCGACCTGGAACGAGTTCTTGATGCTACGAGTATGTACTTTACTCGTGAAGTCAGCGATGTAACGCAAGGTTGCGGTGCGGATGTTGTTTTCACCATGGCCTCTGACTCCGCTGAGGTCGCTGCCAGCAAATCTAAGATCTTCGATGCAGTGGCTTCGTTCGGCCGCATCGTGGAGGTCTCGACTGGCGATAATACCAACCAGGCCAGCGCAAGACCCAGCGTCAGTGGAAACGTGACCTTTACGTCGATTAACATGCCGAGCTTAGCCGCCTCACGTCCGCTTGTTATGGAGAAGATCCTACAAGCAGTCACGCAGCGGTATGAACAAGGAATGTTTAGGTCGCTAAGTAACATAACGGCACTTCCCATGATCCAGCTTCAGAAGGGCATGGAGATGGTGCAGCGCTCATCATTGAACCACATTGTCATTGCACCCAAACAAGATGAGAATGTCAAGGTAAGCTGAGAAACTCGAGAACATCCACAAAGTCAATATTCTAACGTTATGAAACATAGGTATCGCACGCCGTTGCCGGCTCCCATCTCAACCCCAAAGGCACGCATGTTATCATTGGTGGTACTGGTGGTCTGGGACGCAGCATCGCAAGATGGATGGTTCATCATGGCGCTACCAGTATACTCCTCTTGTCGCGCTCTGGCGGTGGCAAGGAGGTACGGAGACTTGCAGAGGAGGTCTCTGATAAGGCGACCATTACCGTGAAGACTTGCGACGTGGCCAGCGAAACGGAAGTACGCAAGCTTGTCAGCGATTGCGCCAAGGTCCTTCCTCCCATCTGTGGTATTGTGCAGGCTGCTATGGTGTTGCAGGACGGTCTATTCGAGGAAATGACTCACGAAGCATACATGTCCACGGTGCGTTCCAAAGTTGACGGCACCTGGAACATGCACAACGCGCTTGAGTCGGCGGGTGCAAGTCTCGATTACTTCGTCCTGTTCTCTAGTGCTGCCGGTATTCTGGGCAGTCGAGGCCAAGCTGCCTATGCAGCTGCCAACACCTTTCTTGATGCTTTTGCCCAGTTCCGCGTCACCCAGGGTCTGCCAGCTATGTCACTAGACCTCACGGCCGTCACCGGCGCTGGTTACATCGCTGAGAACGGCCAGCGCGCTGCCGACATTCTCAAGAACTTTGGTGGTGAGACCGTCTCCGAGGAGGAAGTGATCAGTCTCCTGACCGTTGCAACTTTGCCTTCCGCTCTACGCACTTCTCAAATCCTGACTGGTCTCAAACTTTCTGCCGATCCGGCTCGTGGTGGCTTGCCATATTACGCTGAAGACGCACGCTTCTCGGGCCTCAAGGCTGCCGCTTTGTCAGAGGCGGCGGCAGCGGGCGGTGTTGTGGCCATTGTTTCCTACAGGGCCGCTTTCAAAGATGCATCCGGCAATGAGGAGAAACAGCGCGAAGTCGCGTCCGAGGGCGTGCTCCAGAAGCTCTCCGAGGTGCTCTCTGTCCCACGCGACGACGTGGATTCCCAGCGCAGCATGGCGAGTTACGGTTTGGATTCCTTAACGGCCATCGAGATTCGCAACTGGATTACGCGCGAGCTCGGAGCTAATCTTCAAATTCTCGAGTTGTTGACTAGTGGTTGTGTGAACGATTTAGCGGGCTTGATTGTTTCGCGGGTGAAGGGGTAAGATGTTGATCCCAGAGACCGCGAGACGGGCTAGACATAGACAGGAATGAGGACGATAGGGAATCTGGTTGTACGGTAGAATGGCATTCACGGGAATAATTGTAATCCAGACAGTAGGTGGGCGGGCATTTGAACAGGATATGGTGAGATGAACATTTCTGGATTATTATTTCATTGGCAGTTTTTCACATGGGGGTTTCATCTACAGTATTTGTCACGATAGTTACATGGAATATAGCCTACGCAAAATCGTATGTGTACGGTACCAAATTGTTACCAAGAAGAAGTTTGGGTGTAATACCTGTGCTTAGCCAGCTTGTTCTCTGAACAAGGTCATTTTGTCGTAGGGAGGCTCCTAGGCCACTGCTCCGTACAATGTAGAGTATGAGCTGACCAGGATTGGTGATGAGCTACATATGTGGTTTTCTTCTGAACTTACTGTTTTGAAAATACCCCATATTCCAGCCATCATGGTGAAGGCTAATTATGGTGGGGGTTGAGTGTGCGTTTCTTCGTTCCCGCCGTGATAAGTGGCAGGGTCGTGCTTACATTTGCGTGAGCTATGACGTATGAATATGCACGTAAGACAACTACTACACAGTCACAAAGAACATGCCTACTGTACGAACCCATCAGCATAACGATTACTAACGACTATCCATGGCTGGATGGCTGGATGGCCCACCATGCCATCCAAACAAGGCTAATGCAGCTCATCCGCCTTCATTCCAAACCAGTTAACTCATCTTCAATCGTGGAACACATGTGTGTTGTTGCTTCGCTATTAACGGCGACTCAGGCAATCCCATTCTAAGATAGTTCTTGATCATTCAAAGTACATCTATCACTACCAAACACGCACGCCGACACCATGAACCCATCAGAGGCGTCGAACAAGCGCCAGAAGTCCGCTAAGGATGTTCCGTATAAGCTCGTATACTGGCCTGGAGCGCCAGGAAGAGCGGAACACATCCGCCTTGCTTTTGAGGAATCCGGGGCTTCATACACCGACACGGCATTGACCTCGGAGGATCCCATGAAGGCTGTTCTCGCTTTCAACGACCCCGACGGAGCCAATGCCTTGGGCGATGACTTGAACCCGCCTGTTCTGACTCCGCCAATTTTGCAGCATGGAGACTTGACGATCCATCAGATGCCCAACATCCTCATGTATCTCGCCCCGCGACTTGGTTTGGCACCTTCCTCCTCGAACAAAGACGAATCAGAGACAAGTTCAGACCCGGATGGTATCTATCGCATTAACGCGCTGGTGCTAACTGCTCTCGATGGGCTCAGCGATGCGCCACATGATTGCCACCACCCAATTGGGGCAGAGTTGTACTACGAAGACCAGAAGAATGAGAGTCTGCGGAAAAGTAAGCATTATGTAACATACAGGCTTCCAAAGTTCCTGGGGTATTTCGAGAGAGTGCTACGTGGAAAGGCTAGCGGCGAAGGGCCTTGGTTGTACGGTGGACAGGTGACAACTGCGGACTTGGTCCTATTCCAAGTGAGTTGACTTTGTTCGCCCTCTCCTCCTTCGTTTGGTCATTCCTGAAGCTTGCGGAACCTAGCCCAGATGGTTAACTCATGATGGTTCAGTGCTTTGATGGAGTCAAATTTATGTTTCCGAAAGCCGTGTTGGCTTTGGACAAAAGTGGCGACTATAAGCATGTTTTCGAGCATTATGAAGCTGTGAAGCAGCGGCCTCGCATCAAGGCGTATTTGGAGAGTGACAGGAGGCAGAAATACACTTTGGGTATCTACCGGTATTATTCCGAGTTGGATGTGTTGGCTGATGAGAAGAAATGAGAAAGCAAGGTATTGTGAGGGATCACGCTGAAAATAACAATCAGAAGAAGGCGCGATGGAGATATTTCGATTAAATTGTTCTTTCTGAATGAAATCAAATATGTATACAGGCCTGGGGAAAAGAAAACAAGCAATACTTGTTAAACCATGCGAAACTCTTAGTATTTCACCAAGCAGAATGCATAGCAAACTAACAGGTCCCATAAGTTCACCACCTCAACGCCATCCAAGCCTCTTGTCTACAAACCGCTAAAAATACACCGAAAATGTTCATGCCAAATACCTCCAATGCTAATCAGACAGGATCAAGTTTTGTAAGATAGATTTACACTCAGCCGGGTCCTCAAATACATGCCATTTGTCTCTTGGGATATCTTTGAATGCCTTCTCGAAGCGCTCTGGTTCATTCTTATCCTCGATGCCTATAGATGCAATGTCCGTCACTTTGCGAATGAGAATGAGATGAACCCAGCCGGGGAACGCTCGGTAGCTTTGAAGTGTTAGTGAAGTTTTGACGTTCAAAGATGAGGACAGAGCCCGAACTCACATCTCGCCATAAGCCTCCGGGTCCGTCTGTGTGGAGTCCCCGATGAAAATCATTTTCCGTTTCGGCAACCAGCTTTGAATCTTCTTCATACGATCGACCTTGTACCCCTGCGTGTGGACAGTCAGGTTGGACAGAAGACCCGAGATACTCTGCCAGCTGGCATCGCGCAACAACATGGTGCCGTGCGGGTAGTACTTTTGCCGAAACTCATGCAAAAATGGGTACAAGTTATACGGCGATGCGGAGAGGTAGAAGAAGGCAGCCTCAGGACCAAGCAAATCGCTCAGATAATTGTATAGCGCTGGCATACCAGGGCACGGTTGTGGTACATCCACAAACGTCGACCGCAAAATCCCCATAGGATCGCTGGTTTGCGTGACCTTGATCGTGTCGTCGATATCCGATATAATGGCCCAGCCATCTGGTTCGGCAAAGAACGTGCGCATATCGAGTAGTCCGTCTGTACCCTTAGGGACCTGAGCAATAGAGGTGATCAGATCACCGTCTGAGTGCCCGTTGACTTGTCGAACATCGTTACTGATACCATTTCTTCCACCAGGTCCCAACCTAAGCTGGTATTTCCCATCTTCGAGAACCTTGACAACCGTCCCAGGCTTGATTTCTTGCAGGAACGGCAATATCCTCTGCTCAATCGTCGGGTGTTCCTGTTGCGGATCGTCCAGCCCAATCTCTTTAGCTATAGGCTCAATCACATCAACGACGGTGCACGAGGGATGTTGTGCAAGCACGCTGGTCACAAATTCTGCCTCCCATTGGCCCGTCCTCGCATTTCGGTATGCTGTGTTGTCAAAAAGCCACAGTGTATCCCGGCTTGAGACCTGTCGAGGCAGTGGGTTGCGTGGACCCAAGTAAGAGAGCAAGTCCCTCAAACCACCTGGAGTTGGCAGTATGGATGTGCGGGAAGTTGAGCTGGAATTTGATCGGCCGCTGCTGGACAGATCAGACTCGGCCTTTGGGAAACCGCGTTGCTGGCGTGTTTGATATTGCATATCATTCTTGTGTACGGCAGGGCCGAAATAGTCTTGATGTAGTAACCAGCCCATGGTGTCACGATACACAGGCGCTGGCTTTCTATTATACTGAGTTACGGTGGCTTATGCCGCGTGAGAAGGGA
>JAOYMO020187437.1:0-65141 GCA_025802455.2 Iodosphaeria phyllophila | reverse complement strand
TCCAACTGACACTCAAATGGCTGATGCGTTTCCAACTGATCCTACAGATGAACCTGAGATTCCAGGCACTACAGGGCTTCCACAGTCGACTCGTAGTCCAGAAGGTAGTATGCCTACCGGACCTCTTCCAACAGCGTCTGCTGGCCCTTCTACTCCCGTACGATCTAATGATACCATTACTGTAGGTGGTAAAATCGGTACGCTCAAGCCTGTCAAACGGGAAAAGGGACCTTCTCTCTCTGATATCTCTGAGGAAGCAGTCCGTAAGTACGGCGTTGATTCTCCCCAGGCTAAAGAGGCAATTGCCAATGAACAGTCGTATAAAGAAGCTGTACGTCCAAAAGATTTTAAAGATGAACGTGATGCTGCTCTTAGGGACTATACTAATGCCTCTACTCCTGAAGATCGGGAAGCTGCTCGTCAGAAACTCTCACTTATGGCAGATGCAGACAATATCGGCAAACGTCCCGGACAAGTTGATAAGGCTGGTCTAGCTCTCGCAGCTACTTCTGATGATCCGAATATTGCCGGCCCTGCTAAGATTGCTCTTGATAAGCTTGATCGTGCTGATGCTCTGTCAGATGCCCGCAAGAATCCTACAGCTTTTGTCTTTGATCAGAAATCAGGAAGGCTCGTTCAGGGTAACCTCAATATCGATGAGAATAACCGACGCACATTTGTAGATAATCAAGGTAATACTCTTAATGATGTTATTGAACCAGATGATCGTTTCTACAAAGCATACGAAGGTGTTATTGACGCAAAAGCTGAAAAGCCAATCCAAGAGTATGATACTAAGTTAGCGTCTACTGCCAGTTTTGTGTCTTCAGCTAACGAACTCGCGAAGATCATTGAGAAAGAACCTGGCGTTCTAACCTATGCTGGACAAGTTGCTAATTGGGGTAATGACCTAACTGCTGAAGCAAAGGCTGCCTTAAAACTCTTGAATAGTAACGATCGTAATACTCTGACACCACAACAGGTAGCTGATCTAGATCGTGATCTTAACGTCCTTTCAACTCAGACAGTCAATCTAGGTGAGCTTAAGGGTATCTATGAAGCTAAGAAGAAGACTTTCAGTTACCTAATTGGTGCCACAGTAGATCAGACTGGTCGTGATGTTTCTAATGCTGAACTAGGTCGTTTCGATGATATTTCGGAGCCGTCTCGTCGTAAGGAAACTGCAATTGCAAACCTAGCTGATCTGTCTCGTAATGCTATTAGGGGTCTAGGTATTCGTGCCGCTTCACTTAATAATAATGCGCGAGTTAACGAATTCAAGAGATCATATGGTATCCCTCCCCTAGAAGGTGGAGTACTAGCTGAAAACTTCAGTGATTTCGCCAGTCGGATGAATAATCCTGAGGTTAATGACGCAATTGCTTTCGTTGATCGTACACCTAACGTAACAGATATTGTAACTACTCCTGAAGTAGTGGTACCTCAAACTCCTGAAAAACCTGTTGCTAAATATGAAGTAGGTCAAGTTGTCCCCGGAAAGGGCGGTGCTCAATATCGCTTCAAGGGTGGTAACGATAAAGACCCCAACAATTATGAAAAGGTTAACTAATGTCTGATACAGCCGTGATGCGTGATCCTTGGGAAACTGATGAAAGTGAGGATGTTGCTCTCGATCCTTGGGAAACTGAGGCTCCCGCATCACCTGTAATGAATGATACTCAAAGTGTCCCAACTGAAGAAACTCCTATGATTGAGCCGGATATCGTTACAAAGACTCGACAAGTTCCTTACAAACAAGGTGATACAGCTTATGATCCAGTATTAGGTCGTGATGTAGAAGTAGATTTGCGAGGACTTGAAGGTTTAGGTGTCCCTACTAAGACAGAAGAATATCAAGTCAACGTCAATAATTCAGCAGAACTCATCAAGAGTATGCTTGACGAAAAGGGACGGATGAGTGCTGAAGCCTACACAGGACTAACGTATGAGCAATCTGTCAAGGCGTACGAAACTGTAGCAAATGATCCTGAGTCTAAAATCATTAACGGCGCTTTGACTTACAAGGGTAATCAAGTTCTTTTCCCAGAGCCAGGATTTCTCAATAATAACCCCTCTTCTAGTTCTGTTGCAATGAAGAAGATTGCTGCTGCACCATTCAACGTAGCTCAAAAGGTTGTTTCGGTTTCAGACTATCTGACTGGTAGAAATGACAGTGATGCTCTAAACGTACCTCCAATCGTTGATGACCGAGTTATGTCTACTATCGGTGGTGATGTAGTCCCAATGGCTGTTGGTGGTGGTGTTGGCCTTAAGGCTGCTAATGAGGGTATTGCTGTACTATCTAAAGTACTACCTGAACTTCCTACTTGGTTGGGCACTTCCGCAAAAGCATTAAGTCAAAGTCTGGTTCGAGCTGGTGGTGTTAATGCTGGTTCTATTGCACCTGTAGATGAAGATTCTTCTGGTTTCCTAGCTGGCAAGGATTCTCTTACTGGTGGCATGGATATGCAGGCTGCTCTACTCCCAATGGAACAACTGGCTAACGAAACTGGTGGTGGTGAGACCCTAAAGAAATCACTTAATCTAGGTTTCGACTCACTCTTTACTGGTGGTGCTGTCAGTCTAGCAACTCGTGCTGCTGCTGGTGCTTTTGGAATGGCCTATCGAGTTTTCAGTGGTGCTAAGGCATATGGCTCTAAGGAGTATATCGAAGCTCAAGTAGCTAAAGATAGAATGCGTTCTTGGGGTTGGGATGTTGACGCTCATACTGCTGAAGAAACCGCTGAAATGAGTAAACGTGCAATTCAATTAGTTGAAGAGGGCAAAGACGTTAAGGTTGGTGAATTTGGAGCTGAACTTGACCCTATGTCGGCAATGCAACGTGGCCTAGAGAAGAGACCTCAGGGTGAAGAAGCTATTTCAGGAATTTCTAATGCCACACTAGGTAAGACCGTCCAAAATAGTCGTGATGAAGTATTCAATACTAAAATGCCAGCACCTAATCTTAAGCAAGAAGAATATACAGATACTGTAGAAAACTTCCGGAAAGACCAGTATGAAAAGGGTGGTGGTGATGTTGGTGTAGAGGGGTCTAGAACAGATCTTTTAGATTCTGCTAACCGGGATAAACTGGATCTAGAGCAGGCTACTCAACGGGCAAATACTGATGTGCAGGTTGCAGACGATCAACTCTCTAATCAAATCCGAACTGATCCTCTAATTGCTGAAGATGTAAAAAGACTTCAAGATAAGACCAAAGTAGATATTTTGTCTGAAGGAAACGTCAAGGCCAACACAGTAACCGACCAAGCTCAAAAAGCCGAAAAGATCATGTACGATGAACGTAAGCGTCGGTACGAAAAGATTTCTAGAAATGTCAAAATCGACAGGGATTCTTTCGATGAGTTGGTTTATCAAGTTGATCCGGAGACAGGACTTCGTTCAGATAAGTTTGAGGCATTCTTGAAACCTGAAGAACGTAATATCATTACTAATGCTAATGGTACGTTTGCAGACCTACATAATGAATTGATTCCTGCACTCACTAAACGAATCGCATCTCCTAATACTCCACTAGCAACTAAGGAAGCTCTACAGGCAATTAAAGACAACATCCTAGACGACCAACTAGATTTGATTGCTAGTAAAAATACTCCTGGTCGTAATAAGATGGTGGCTGAAGTAGAGGATGCCAGAGGTTATAATCAAGAGTATATGGATTTCTTCGGTAAGAAAGCACCTCTGAATGGTATTCGTAAAGCTAATCAGGATCGTGGTCTAATTGAAGCAAACGTAGGCAACGAATCTACAGCTTTTAAAGACACTCGTAAGGCTGTTACTGAAGGTATTCTATCTGGTAACGAGAATAGAGAACGCGCAGGTTTCCTCAATAATCTTTTTGATCGTCCAGATGTAAACATTCCTCGGAAAGATATTCTTAAGTACCACATCACTAGATCTCTTGACAAGAGTGGTATTCGAGACAAACTAAATGCTGGAACACTGACTGATCTAGAGGCTAATGATTTCATTAAGGCATTCTCACAAGAAGCTTCCGCAATTAAGAATGATTTTCCTCAAGAGTTTAATCAGTTGCAAGATTTCGTTAAACGTTGGGAATCCGGTAAGGGTAATCTAGAAAGCTTAAAGAAAACTGCTGCTGAAGTCGAGAAGGCTGCTACTACTGGTAAAGCTGATATCGACAATGAGATGCGTCAGTTCTATGATGATCAAGGTCTAGAAATCAATAGTGGTAAAGTTGTCTTTGGAAATATCTTCGATAAGCCCGGTACTCAACAGGTCAAACAGCTAATTGAACGGGCTAAGACTACAAGCAACACAGAAACTATGGATGGTATTAAAGCTGCGTATATTGATCGAGTTCGTATTGTTCCCGGCCAAGCACACACTGGTAGTGACGTAGCTGGTAATAAGGTCAAAGACGAAATCAATAAAAATCTAGAAGTTGCTGATGTACTGTATGAGGATCAACCAGAGATTCCTTATGCACTTCGAGAAGCATATAAACTGATGGATTTAGTCAAGGTCAATGAATCACCTACTCAGGGCACACGTCTTGCTGGTGAGATTGATACTGCTGCAAAAGATTCAGTCAACAAGGTTATCACTTTGATGTTTGGTGTCTTGAATCCAACAGCCACTCGTATTCGTACTTTTAGTTCTATGATGACGAAAGATAATAGCCCTAATCAAGCTGTCTTAGATGTCATGGGAGAATTTATGTCTGATCCGGCGTACTTCAAGCAAGTCATGGAACGGGTAAATAAAGTACCTATGATGAGTAAGCAGAATCGAGATTTATCACTTGAGCTACTGACTCGGGCTAACGTTATTAATGGTGTTACTCCAAAAGCTTGGAATGCTGCGTGGGATGAACTCACGTTAGATGACCAGACTAATAATGCTTTTAATGAGCGTGAGATAAAACCAGAAGCTAGTGATCTAGAAAAGTCAGCAGATTAAATAAAAAAAAAGCGCCGCACCTGAAGAGAATCCTTTCGTGGACAATCTTCAGGTGCGGCGCTTTTTGCGTTTCGAGGTTACTAGAGTCCTCGGGCTACTATTTCGCTGTAGCAGATTCCCTTATCATCGGCAAACGTCTCGTCTATAGCAACGTGGACATCTCGAAGGGGTAACTAACAATCCCTCTCCCCAGAGCCATAACGGCAGCACATCTATAGCTATGTGTTGTTCTGCCGGATAATTTAGTGGCTGGTCCTTTCGAGTGCACACAACTCCATCGGCTGAACCCATTTATCTGACCCCATCCTTATACTGTCAGCACCACTAAGGTTTATAACCATACTCTTTAATGAAATCTGGATAAGCATCTAACCAATTGAGGATTACATCAGACAGGATATCTCCGTAGCCTACTTTTGGATATTTACCTAACTTAGATTGCTCATCGTACCACTCTCTGAACTTTGGTCTAGTCATGCAGCTAGCAGTCGTTTAGAGTACTGACCGTCTTTATGCTTGTTAGCGATTACTCGATATGTGTTCTGAAGGTTAAAGAACCGATTACTAACGTACTCTAGCCATTCGTCTACAGGATTAGCTTGAAGAACATTAATCACATCGTATTCCATTTCAGACTTATCGTGATCATAGTCACCCCACATGGCAATCTGTTCGGCTCGTAGGCTGATGTGGTCACAGAACTTCATACGCTCATGTGCTCGATCGATCTCTTCCTTATCAAACAGCCACAGAGCCTCTAGGAGCGTCTTATCGATATTCTGGAGGGATTGTAGGTTCTCCCCAAGGAAACGCTTCAGTGGGCTGCTGTGGTCACCGTAATAGGCTTCTGGCATGTCATGTAGGAGACACATAAGATAAGTAGCAATATCATCCCGATACAGTGTGTCTGCAATCTTCATTGTCAGGGCTGTATGTTGCGCTACTGTCAGAGGTTCCTTAAGTTTGTAGTGGCCCGTAAACCTTCGGATGTTATTAAGTGCTGTGTTGATGCTGTCTAGGTCTACGTCCTCACTCTTGAAGTTTGCGAGGTCAACGTACTTACCGTTAGAGATTCTGATTTCAGTATTCACGAGTTGTCTTTCCCAATGGAGTTTGTGAATTAATTTGTTTCTTGAATTCGTTGTATTGAGCTTCTCCCTTTAAGTTTTCAAATAAGTCCGTTGGAAAAGCATGCTCACTTGAATGTTTCTTTTTCTTCTCTTGTTCCATCAGCCTATTGGCAAAGAACACAATCTTGTTTAGATCATACAGAGTATCTGCTGAATCTTTTTCACCTAGTCGATAACAAGCCTTGAAGATATTACCAAGTGCAAAAGACATATTCTTGTGTTCGATTAGGTCATTAAGCTCAGATGCACCTTCAGGAAGCTCATAGTAACTAGTAGAGCCACCATCTGATTGAATCAGAGCTTTTAGTGCATCACCTGTAGGGTTACTCATTGTTAATCCTTTCACGTAATATCTACTACCTCACATCCGTCAGCACTACATGCTAATGTCTGCATACCAGAAGTATTATCTTCTACTTCGTACTCTGAAAGTTCTGCCCAATCAATCTTCTCTGGCATACGCTTCACCACTTCTTCATACTCAGCTTCGGAACACTCTTGATAAGGTGCTTGACGATAAGTGTGATCGGAATGAGGAAGAAAAGACACACCAGAAATAGCATCAAAATTATCATAGACCCAAGCACCCACACTAGGCCACTCCTGTTCTTTGACTGTTACCGTAATGGATGGCTTATGTTCACACCAATGTTCTTGGTAGATCTTCCAGATTTCTAGGTGCTCAATTGCTGTGAGACTGTCACGGGTGAGGGAACCTTCAGGGGCTCTAATCGGGAAGTAAAATACTGTAGTTGAGGCTGGTTTTGTAACGTCCGGCTCACTTGGGATACCCTTGTCTTTGAGGAATTGTGTTAGGGGGTCTTTGTTGTCTGCACGGACCGAACGAATGTAGTAATCGCTGTGACGGGTATGAATACCACTAGCACTATCAACCAACTGACTAACTGTACCACTAGGCTTAACACAAGTAATAGCAGCTGAAACAGGAATGCCAAGATCATTAGCGAAACTAATATTGGTACCAACAGCTTCTGCTCGAAGATCGTCAAGTAGTGTTTTAAGACCTTCTTCACCAGCACCACCGTTAGTTAAAATATTGTCCATAATACCTGTCAGTGAGACACCTAGTAGTCGTTCTTCTTCAGTATTCTTAGACCAAATCTTCCGAAGGTACGGGAAATAAGTTAGAGTACTTTGAAAG
This sequence comes from Iodosphaeria phyllophila, assembly GCA_025802455.2. Classification (NCBI taxonomy): domain Eukaryota; kingdom Fungi; phylum Ascomycota; class Sordariomycetes; order Amphisphaeriales; family Iodosphaeriaceae; genus Iodosphaeria; species Iodosphaeria phyllophila. Next base: position 57,905 of record JAOYMO020187437.1, on the reverse strand, counting down.
GTGCCAAGTATGGTAGCAATACGCACTTTGCGAGCCAGAGAATCAACCGTATCTTCTGCACGAATGATAACTTCGGATAGGTTACAGAACTGGTAGGGTCGTAGAATGATTTCACTACAAGGGTTGGTCCCCCATTCGTAACCCCCTTCTCTGCGGCCATTCCTAAGCGCCTGCTGTTCAGAAGCAACCCGATTAAAGATTCCGCGTTCTCCACTCTTCGAGTCATATAGACTTGTCCATTCCCGCATGTAGGGTCCGACATCAGGCTTCTCCGTAAATGAAATTGAATTGTTGGCTAAGGCTCGTTGTCCCTCATTCTCCCACCAGTTGCCGCTCTTAGCACCACGCATACGATCATCTGACAGGTTACTCAAAGAGATCATGGCACTACGACGAACTCCTCCGACAACGACGATCTCTCCAATCTTACACATGAGGTCGTGACATTCCAGAGAGTTGAGGCGTCTTCCACATGCACCCTTAAATTTAGAGATAGTGAATCGGAAAAGATCTTCAAGCGGTCCTGGTCCACTAGCTCTTCCGCCGAAGGTCTTAAGCCTTGCACCAGCCGGTCGTACTCTAGATACGTCCCACTTGGGGATTTCACCAGAATAGAGCAGAGAAATAAGTTGTCGGTAAGATTTAGCCCATCCCTCTTTTGAGTCTTTAACCACGATTGTAGTTTCTGAGTCAAATAGCTTATCGGGGATTTCAGGAAGCTTACTGATGTATTGTCGTTCAACGGAGAATCCTACACCTGTGCCACACATTAGAATGAACATTGCTTCGTCAAAAGACTTAGGGTCATCAACTGGAAGATACGAACAGTTATAACCACCTGTGTTGTCTCGTGATAGGGCGGTACCGGCAGTCATCAAAGACCGCATAGAAGGGACTACTTCAAAGTTATAAATGGCGCTAAAGAGTTCCATACGTAGATCATAAGGAAGATCGTACTCATGCTTCCTAAGAAGGTGATCAGACATAAAATCCAGATAGCGAGTAACAGTTTCATCCCAACTCTCCCGCCTATTGTCCTGTTCCCGCCATCGTGCATATCGACTCGTATAGATGAACTGTTCGTAGTCTGTCTTAAATGGATTGTTTGAAATCTGCATTACTTATAATTTTCCCTGTACTTAATGATCTTTTCGATGGCTGTCTTATTCATCTCTACAAACCCGTCAATGTAGTCTTCCATCAGATACGGATTATACCAAGTGTGACTGTCAACAGTATTCGTTAGAGCAATAACTTCTGTAGTGCCCTCATTCTTGTAGTACTTTAGTTCCTTACGAACTTCTAGCTCTTCCATCTTCCGACTCATAATGAGCTGGACCTTGAGGTAAATTTCATCGTAGGTATTGGCAAACCAGTATTCTAGCTCTTCTTTCTTAGCTTCTAGTTTAGCCAGTAGCTGTTCGTCTCGTTTAGCCTTAAAGCGGAACTCTTGTTGTAGAATCTTATAGTCATCCACAGATACTTGTAGCTTAGGCTTCTTACGTCCTTTAGTCTCGATTAGGATTGTACTCAAACAAATCTCCTTGAATATATTCTTTATATGCACATTGCTGACACTGGATAGACCTCTTAGAGCCCATAAATTGCTCACCACATGTCATACACTCAGCACATATGTACCACCCCGGAGCCCAGCCACCCCTAGCATCTCGGCTGTCGTAAGCTTTGATTTCTGGTAGTCTAATCAACTGAATAAATCTCCTAGCTCTGCTGGCTTGTAGTTTGCTCCTTTTAGAATCTTTCCGTCTTCTCGTAGAATAGGTTTCCCATCTTCCCCAAGCTTAGACATATTAGACTCGTAGACCTTCTGGAAAGCTTCTTCAATTGGTAGCCCAAAGAATGCTGCGGCTTGATGTGTCACCCAGAGAAGATCACATAGTTCTTTAGTTAGTGCTTCTTTATCCATTGAGTGGACAGACTTATCGTAACTAAGCTCATCCATAACCTCTCGTGACTCTTCACGAATACACTCAATGGCTAGTAATCGAAGTTCATCAGTAGGTTCAACATCAGTTGGTTTACCAAAAGCACTGAGCCAATTCCGTACTAGGCTATTAGGACTCTCCACGCTTTACCTTCCCGGTTAAATGAGCATCCAACTGTGTATAACCTCCAATGTGTCGCCCCTCTTCATATACTTGAGGTACAGTCTTAAACTGACGAAGCTTAAAGAAGTTACGAGCACTTTCGTCTACTGTGATATCATGTACTTCGTATTCTAACTTTAGGTGGTCTAGAAGTTCCTTAGCTTTAGTACAGAAGATACAGTCAGGTTGTGTGTAGATGTGGTACGTCATTGTGTCAGAACCTCCCAACTTACCGGATAGAGTGGCCGAATGATGTCATCCCATTGCATTGCTAGTTCCTGAATCTCTTGTTGAGAGTGTGGATCGATCCGTTGCTTATAAGCCCGAGCCCAAGCTGCCAGAGAACCTGTGACCATATACTCAGTGTACATTGATTGAGGAAGAATCATCCGAGCTTGTTCAGGAGCGATACCGTCTCGGATCATACACTTATAGAATTGATCACAAATCTTAAGTACATCTTCATACTCATAACCTACTTCACCAATAAACATCTTGAAGCCCACAATCTTTTCGTCTGAGCTACCTTGTTTTGCATTAATAGGTTTGCCCCGCCAGTACTCTGGTTCATAATACTCAGGAGGATCGTCTACGTAGCGTCTAGAGACTTCATTATATGTGAAACCAACCATGTGCTTGAAACGTTGACGAGCTACAAATATTGGAACCTTCTCAACAACCGTAATTTGTGGGTGACTAAAAGGTGTCCAATGATTATGTTTGGCTAGATATTGTAGAAGCTTATTGTTTTGTTCCGGGGAGTACATAGATGCTTCTTTGTGAAAGGAGACCCGAGCAGCATTAGCCACCCGGTTGTCATCCCCCATGTGATCAACGTATGTTGCTTGCAATTAGATTCCAACTCCTAGAGCACGTAATAGAACAATAATTAGAATAACTACCAGTACCGTGTATAGAATATTCATCTCAGTCAGTTCCTTCCTTCGAGCGCAACAAGTTGCTTATTTCTACCACCACCCTAGTCCACGACCGAAGTACACAGACCCCAGAATACAATAGACGAAAATAGAGATGTCTCGGAGTAGTTCAACACTTACAATCTCTGTCACTTCTTTCCTCCACGTTTAGGTTGGCGACTACGGTTAGCTTTCTTAGATACTACCTTAGTGGGTACGTTGGCCAGTGAGCCTGTTCGATGACTACCTAGATGATCTACCTCTCGGGATGAGTCTCCCTTCTTGACGGCCCCACTAGCCACAGCCTTAGCCCTAGCTGCATTCCTCTGAGCACGTCGTTTAATCTGAGCATCTGTGCCGTGGTAATCTTTGTACTCTTTCTCGTAGTTACGTGGCATCAGCTTGAACCATTGTGATAATCTTCCAGCTTCCCGGAGCAAAAGCAGATACTTCTACGTCTCGAATTTTGTCTACACTTAGATGTGTTCGATAGTCTGTTGTCTTAAAGGTTTCTTCATTAAAGAATACTAGATGCCCATTGTCTCGAACTCTAAAAGTCTTAGCTTCAATAGTTGTTGCCAGATTGGATTGTACGTTAATAATTACTTCAAACTTAGCCAATGTTCACGTCTCCCTTAACTTCTACTAGATTATCTTTAAGAAAACTTACCTCAGTCACATCAAAGTACTCGTCATCATTCTTTAGGAATCCGTACGTTCGTAGATACTGTTGTAGTGATTGAGATAAATGTTCTTTGTTCATTTGGATACTAAACGTTCGATTACTCATAGTCTTCACTTTCTTCTGGCACGTCTTCATCGATCAACCCCGACTTCCACAGAAACATGAGAGCTTCTGTAGGGGTTAGATCATATCGTTCTAGAATATCTTCTGTTGTCTCAGTCTCTAGGAGAGTGTCAAGATAGTCCTCCATCTGGTCCATTGTCATCTTCGTCATTTCCTTCATAAATTTCTTCTACCCTCATATGTACTCTCTCGTACTCTGGTTTTCGGGGATCAACTACTTTAATTTTAAATGGCCCTTTACGATCATTAATTTCCTTGGCCATCACATTCTTCTTACGCCTGCGGCTTGCTTTTAGTCGGTCTTCCTCGGAGGACATATGCTACCCTATGTTATTACTTACGACGCTTTGGAGCTGGCTTGGTATCTTCTTCAGTTACAACTTCTAGTGGCTCATCTTCAGCAATCTCAATTTCGTCTAGGTCTGTTGGAATTTCTTCTGGTTCACTATAACCTTCAGCAGCAATCTGAGCAGCTAGATCAGCAGGAGGAATATCGGCTGTTACATCTTCCTTCATGTCGCTCTTGTTAATACCTTGGATCTTTTCCATTGCGTCTCCAACAGTTAGGCTCTGGTTGGCAACATCACGGAGTACGGAGTAGAGTTCATTTGATTCGATAGTGCTCATTGATTTAGTTCCTTTTCGTTTTCTTCAACTCGTTTAAATTCAGCTTGCAGTTTGGCCCAAGCTTTACGGCCTTCTTCTAGTTGGCGTTCTCGTTCATGTTTCTCTTCAAGTTCCCGAGCTTCAATGATCTTACGCCAGTTGTTCTTATCGTCCATCAGGAACCCAATGTGGCTCAGGCCAGAAGATATCTTTGATCTTGTCGATTAGTTCTTTAATCCACTCAGGCATCCTCTTCGTCCTCTTCACCTAGAGCTTCTTCATACCACTCCCAATTATCTACACCAGCCGCATAGAGTTTACCGAGAATGTCAGAATCTAAGAGAAGCTGCTTATATTCAACTTTAGGAATTGTAATTAGGTCTACATATTCTTCAGTCATATCAATCACATTAGACATTACCATACTCCTTCTCTAGTGCTGCGATAGACACAAATTCAGGATCATAACTTCCATTCTCTACATTACGCTTGATCACTACGCCCCTCCACCACAGATCGTTAGAGGCACCAGCCCAATCAGCTCTGTAATCTTGAAACACTCCTGCAACACAGCCCATAATTTTAGTACCATCTGGTCGGGACCTCATTGCAAAATCTGCTAGGTGTGAATGACCAACTGTGCAAGAGACAAACTGTTTTGCAATCAGTGACGCTGCGTGATGCTCCCCACCAATAGGAAGTCCTTTAATCCCGCTGGTAAAGAAATGAGCATAAGAAATCCCGTCAATGACAGTAAATCCCGGTGTTCCTCCATCATATTCGACCACTTGATCATAGTTTCTGTCAAATCCGAAGTTCTTAAATCCAATTGTTCCTTCCAGTTCTGGGCTTAGGTCTAGTGCCTTCTTCATACGATACTCATGGTTGCCCTCTAGGACCACCGCCAGAGGCTTTCGCTTCTTAGCCTTACGAATAGGAGCCCACATACGTTCATCGAAGTCTAGGCCAGCATCTAGGTCCTTACGATACGATCTACCGTGGAAACTCTTCTTTCCAATGTCATACGAACTCATAGATGGCATATCGTACATGTCACCCATATTGACCACTACATCAGGTCGGAGATCTAGAATAAGCTTACCGAGCCAATCAGCCCTATTGTTATTGTGGTTTGGATGAGCATGAGGATCGCCGATAACGAGATGCGTAGTCATGGATAAATCCTAGGGGGTTTTGGTTTCCACTTTGATAATTTAATTTGTTCAACTTGATTTTCTTTTTCTACTCTGATCTGATAATTGATCCAACACTCACACTCATATTCACTAAAACCTGTATAAAACCCCGCTGCTCTCTTCCATCCCCACCAGACCTTTTTATCCACTACAAAAACAGACGGTTTGGTATTAACAATTCTATATGTACTCATTATGGGTACTCTCGTGGTGGGGTCTTCATGTGTTTAGCTAACCTGATTTCATCAGCAAGTTTCTTATCGATATACTTTTCAGCTTCAACTTCTGTATTAAAATTATCGGGCATTTCAAAACATTCATCATAGACACAAACCAAATGACCAACTTCTTTCCAACCGAATAGTGTCTTACGCTCAACTCTCCATTGAGAAATATCAAATGGCACAATTCTATAAGTCCGTATTCTCATATTAACTAAACCAATCCTTTGGAATCTCACGAATTGCATATGGAAGTCCATTCTTTTCGCACCAACCTGAGTAATACATTTTACTTCCTTTCCTCAGTGGGGCGTCCCTGTAGAGAATCATTCTGATGTCCAATTCTGGATGTTGTTGTTTAACTGAAACCATCTTTCTCTGTGCATCATAATCAAAGAACCCTTTAGCTTCTACATAAATCTTAGAGCCGTCTTTCTTTGTGATGATAAAATCTGGCAGGTAGGTGCTGGTCGTGGTGTACTCTAATTTTTCGGTTTCATACTCGATGGAGGCCCCGTCTGGTAACTCATGAAGTAGTCCTTTATAACAGTCGAACTCAAATTGATTTTTAACTGCTCTGCGTCCGATCTTAGGGTACGTCTTCTTTACTCTTGTTTTCCTAGCTCTCTTAGCGATTGTTAAAATCCTACTCCATTAACATTTACGGCACCCGGCCTGATATCCCAATTTCCCACCCACTGTATAGCTACATTTTGAGCAACGTTATTAGCACCTGCTGCGGCCCACTGTGGAAGAACTGGCTCTACATATTTCTTTTCGTATTGTTCTGCAATGTTCCCCTGCCAGTTCAAGAAGATATTGTACTTAAGTTTGTTCTGGAATCGTAGGGCTCGTTGAATACTCTGGTCTCGTTGCCAGTTCTCAATCTTCTCACGTTCGTAATAGGAAAAGGTGTTACAGATACGTTTAGCTTCTTTGTCTAGTTTGTATTCTGCACTCTTAAAGATTTCAACCTTACCAGTCTGTCGATTGCACTGAGCACCGATTGCGTTAATTCCAAAGTCAAAAGTCTTGAGGATTTGCTTTCTTACATCAAGACCCGGAATGTCTGCATTAAGTTTACGAGGATTGAGGTAGATAACCTGAACACTTTCCCCAGACATATCGTAATTATCTACAACAAATAGCCGTTCCTGAAAGTTGTTATCGTACTCTCCGATTTCAGAGGTAAACTTAAACTCCATCCAAGTTGCAAAGAACTTCCGGTACATTGGAATTAGATCTTCATCAGCCTTAGCAAAGATGTCGATATCCTTAGGATTCAAACCGTGGTCTAAATCACGAAGAGCACCCCCTCCGATAATAAGATTGGTATCAAAACTCATCTGTTCTGCAACAAACTGAATAGTCTTACAAGTAATCATCACTGTCCCATATGAGTTGGAAAGAACTCTTTAACCTTAGGTTCTAGTTTAACGGTGGTTAGGTACTTAGGTCCATTACTGTACGCAAATCCACGAAGGCCGGGCCAACACTGCCACTTGAACGGACAATAACTACAGTTAGTAGACAATCGGAGATTACCACTCTGTCCCTCTGGAATATCCGTAAAGGCTCGTTCAGGTGGCTCTGGTTGATCTACCATCTTCTTCTTGGCTTCATACACTTCAGTATAGTCTTTAGTCTCTCGTGGATGAGGGTCCAGACAAAAGTGTCCGTTAGTCTTATCCGCTACAAAGAATGCTGCTCGGTTCTTGTCCTTGACCACTTCATCTGTTTGTCCAGCCTCTAGGTAAGATTGGATCTGAGTGATGTAACCAAAGGCATCGTTCTCTGGAGTTAGAGTACCACTGGCAAACTTCTCGAAGGAGAATGGAGAAGCACTCTTTACGTCAACCAAAACCCCATCGATTACGCCGTCTCTGTGCCCCTTGATACCGTTGATCTCTTGTGTGTCTTGAGTACCTTCAACTGTATGTCCAGAAGCTTCTGCTAGAAAGAGCATTAGGAGTTCGATGGCATCTCCGTAGAGAAACTTAAGCTTTGTGTGGGCTTTGAGTGGTTCACCATCGTTAGGGATATTTACGTCATACCAGACTTGTCGTTCACACGGCTTGCCAATATTAGACATACGAAGAGTACCCTTTTCCTTAAGTGGGCGAGGTACCAATCGTGTCTCTAGGAGTTCCTTGAATAATTTTCCGTATTTGTCACTTAATTCTGGATTGACCTCTTCAACACCCTCTTCTAGAAGGTCTGCAATGTCGTCAACCAGTGTTTCAATCTCAGCCATTAAGCTCTTTCATTTTTAAACTGTAAGTCTTCTGCATCATCTTGTCCAGCTTCATAGGCCATTCGAATTAGATCATACAGTTTCTCATCATCTGTATTACCGTCGTTATCTCCGTCAGCCCAACGAAAAAGAATGTCTTTATACTCTTCTTCCGTCATTGTACAAACTGCACTACATTAGTGTCATCATATAGTTCTACATCAGCATTGAGACGATACTCAGTTACGATAACATCCTCCCACCCTTCATCCATGAGTTCTTCCTGTCGGTCTGTTGCATCATCTCTATCATCATAGATACCTAGAATGTTACCTTCAGAATCTTGTACAGCAAATACGTTCAATTTAAAACTCCTTGTTCTCGAACTCTCGAAGAGCATCTAGAAGACCCTCATCTTCACCCAACATAACTTGATCAATTAGGTTTTGAGCTTCCTTCTCGATCTCTTTAGCCTTGAGCTTGCGGGCTTCTGAATTATTTACTTCTGTATCAAAAATTACGTAAGAGCTTAGGTAATCACGGTAGTCATCACGATTCTTTTCCTTAACCGTAAAATTTCCAGTAGACAGGGCCTGACGGATACCAGCATCATCTAGTCGGATATCTGGAAGATTCTTGTTGGCGTTATCAATTTTTAGATTCTTAAGACGATTGATGCGTTCTAGTACGTACTTTGTTTGCTGTTGATTCACTTTATGTCGCCCTTTAAGTTAGATTTTAAAACATCTTTAGGTGTCATTTCTAGGATGTCTGAATACAATTTTTTCTTACTTACTAGTTTAGTTTCTTGTGTGTTTAGGTAATTTAGAATGAAAGTTAATGTATCCCAAACCCCTTCTTGGTAATTCCTCATCTGCGGAACGGACTGGCTTTCTTCGGGGCCTTCACTTCAACACTGGAAGGAGCACTATCGTCAACCGCAAATGGAATCTCGTCATCAAAGTCATTTACCACTTCAACTTCCTCTTCTGCACCTTCTGGTACGTACTGAGTCAACTTCTCGTCTCGCATAGCACCACCTACGTACTCAACTAGGTCTGTAACTACTACACGATTAAGACGATGGCCGACACCATTACCAGTTGGAAACACCTCTACGGTTACAATGACAGACGAACCATTACCAATATCCTTAGTAGGCTGAATACCTTCTACGAAGAATACCTTAGGAGGACCTAGTGTTTCCAGCTTATTCTTGATCATCATCTGATGCTTACGCTTGAATCGTACATAGTCACCATCTTCATCATTGTATGTCTTGAGCTGAATGCCAGCCTTCTTGAACTTTTCCCAACTCTCGGGGTCTAGATAGAAGTTAGCCTTGTAGTCAGCGTACTTTGGGTCTGGTGTGAAGAGACCACTATACTGTGAATTTGCCCACTTGATTGTAGCCTTGAGATCTAGATACTTAGTCAATTTAATTCTCCTACTTGATTTAAAACTGCAAATTCTCCGAATAATTCGGTTGCTTTCTTGTTGTAAGCTCGTCCAGCTTCATGAACACAGTTGAATATGCCTACATAGTGCCTTTTACCTTGTTTGAATACAGAACAGTGCCACTTCTTGACATTCTTGTGCCAAGTTACCCCCTTATATCCAGAAGTGTTATCTGATCTGATCTCGCTATTAATAGTGTTCTGACCCTTGTGGACTACAACTCTCAGGTTTTCTAGTCTATTATCTAGCTTATCTCGATTGATGTGGTCGATGAACTTAGGTAACCAGCCATATTGTTTGTAGAATATTACTCTATGGAGTAGATACATTTTGGATTTAATTCTGATTCTCTTGTATTTAGTAGATTTATCGTAGTGGCCGATGGGTTCTGTTTTTCCTAACTTAAACAACTCACCATTTCTGTACTCTAAGTTATCAATGAATTGTTGCGTAATTTGGTCCATAGTCAATTGAGATATCCAACTTCCTGTCCAATTTTAGGTAGTCATTAGTCTGATTAATAGCATTTCTAAGTGTAACTGTCATTTTGTTTTTGTCTTCTTCTGTATCATCAATCTCCCATACACCCTCATCATGGAAGGTCGCAGTAATCTGATCTCGCTCTTGAAGAACAAATCCAATCCACATATCAAAGACGTAAGAAGCTGTACCTTGAACCAATGTGGAGAAGATATCTTTAGGAGTTCTGAGTGAGTACCAAAACCCGTTGATGGGATTGAGTAGCCACATTTGGTCTCCTACGTGTTTGTATGTTTGCTCTTCAGCGACTGCTTTAATTGACCAGTTAAGATCCCAATAAGCTTTATGTACAATTTTTGCTTGATCGAGAGATATGTTGGCTGTAATCGCAATTCTAGGAGGTCCGGCCCCATACTGACAGGAGTAATTGCCGTTCTTAGCAATATCCCGTATAGGCTTAATTGATTTGTCACTACCGTCGATATAAGCATCTGCTGCCTCTTGGGTTGTCATCTCGGCAATTACTGCCAGTGCTAAGTGTGGATCATAACCTTCTTTGTTAACACTCTCGACATATTCAGGATCGAACTTAAACATAAAGTGTTGCTTGAGTCTATCTTCAAGTGAAGCCATATCAGATCCACAGAGAAGCTTACCCTTACGTACTGTTAGACACCCTCTAATCTCTTCACCGTACGGCTTACCCACTTTAGGAAGATTAACGACTGTCTTATGCTTAAACCGAAGAGTATTAGTTAGACCTTGGATACTAGCCTGAACAAAACCATCACCATCCACACCATTGATAAAGCCGTCAAGGATAGACATGCGGTGAGATATAACACTAAGACCATCCAAAACTTCCAGCCTAGGTTCTTTATCGTAGAGAACTTTGATGCTTTCACAGATACCCCCTCCGTGTTCCTTATTAACTTGTGGAATTTCTCGAAGGTCACCTGTTTGTTTGTCTCGCTTGTACTTAAATGTTACGGGAGTCCAACCTAGACTGTATAACCACGCTTTGATCTGGGTGTGAGAGATAGGGTTGGGCTCGGCGTATCCGTCAATAACCTCAATATCCGCTTTGTGATACCTTGGTAAACCCCGATCTTGTAGAAGTTGATGCCACTTGACTCCTTGAACTGAGAGAGTCCCATCCTTCTTGAGAGGCTTAGATGGATAACTTCGGACTTTAATGATAGGGACCTTCGGCATTGCCGCTTCAAGCTCTCTAACTTTTTCAGTCTTAAGGTCTTCGAGGGTCTTGTATGTAGTTGTTGCGAGATCAAGGTCAATCTTCCACTTAGAGGCTTCTTGTTTGTGAGCTACCAACATCTTAAAGTCTAAGTACTCTAGAAACTCCCAGATTTTAGACTCATTACCGTCATAGATTTCCAGAAGCTTATTCCAGAACCGTGTCCAGATCTTCCAGTTAATACTTACGTCTTGTTCACATCTATGCAGGTAGACCTCAATTGGTTGGTCACTCCAGTCCTCTACTAGAGGTTTAGAAACTCCAACATCCTCTCCCCAATCTGCAAGGCCATGTCCATGTCTGTCGGGTTCCAAATACCAAGAAAGAGCAAGAGTATCCACAGTAATGCAATCGATATCAATCCCCAATAGGCGAGAGACATGAGGTATATCCCAACGTCTAATGTTATGTCCGACAATGATCTTTTGGTCTTCAAAGAAATTACGCATCTCCTGATAGTCTGTGGTAGAGAACTCTCCGTCACCCTGAGTCATAGCCAAGCAGTGAAGTCTATCAGGATTAAGTCCATTAGCTTCCACGTCGAAGACTGTACCTGGGGGTTGCACAAGATTTCTACGTCTAGTCTTGAGTGTGCGTCTCATTCACTTCTTCTTTGGGTCTTGATAAAGTGGGTTCTTCAAAAGAATATATAGAACAATTACAATGAGTAAAACAGTCATTTAATTCTCTAGCTTATAGTTCAGTATACCATATTTAGGAAAAAAGTCAAGTCCCAATCCACTCATTCTCGGGAGCAGTCTTAGAAATCTTCTCGTTCTCTAGGGTAGACATAAGTTGAATGAAAATACCAGCTCCAATAGCTCCAACAGCCATGAAGATTGCACCTAGCGGGTCATAAACAATAAGGAATCCTGAAATTAGAAGTTCAGTTACGATACCTCCAATCAGGAAATGTTTACGAGTAATCACTTATTTAGAACCTCTCTTAAAAGATGAGCATTTTGTGCTTGTAGTCGTATGATACAGAGAGCTTGTTCGTGTAGAACTTCTTCATAATGTTTGAGATCTAGTCGTCGTTCTTCCTTAACTTCAGCAAGAGTAGTATGAAGTTGAGCTATAATATCTTCAGTAATCAAAACTAGTGTCCTTTGGCTTCTGGGGTTTATATGCCGGATCCTTGTAGTAACACATTGCAATAATAAATCCAATGACTAAATTAAATAACCCAAGCACTCCTAGTGGACTAAAGTTAGATAGAAGATAGTACATTAACATACAGATCCCAATAGTTGCAGGAAAGATGCAAGCTCCAATTAAGCCAACAAAAATCGTACTGATGATATGTTCTGTCTTAGGTGTCATTCTACTTCTCACTTTTCGAGTTACGACAGTTCCAGTCTTTTCGGGCGTACTCTTCACCATCAAAATACGAAGGAGTTTTATAATCACACTTGTCACACTCATAAGAATCGATCAATAAAGAACCTACATACTTAGGTGATCCTCCACATAAACATTTCCTCACTTAACTTCCCTTAGTTTCATAGGTTGATGATCTGTCGGTAGAAACTCTCGCATCTTGTATGTCTCAGTATCGAAGAACACCCGGCCAGCAGGACCAGTACGACCACCTAGGCGAGCCTTTTCAATTGTATAGTAAGTTGTGTTCCGAGAAGTAGCATCTGGATTTAGTTTGTCTCGTTCGATATTAACTACTGTATTAGCTACCTTAGAGATGTTACGAGAACCCCGAGTTTGTCCGTCATCATTAGTAGGTGCGATCTCTACCAGACAGAACCCCAACTCCTTAGCCATGAACTTCAGCTTATTGGAGAGATAGTCTAGTTTCATTCGCTCTCCCTCTTCAGCCGATTGTGTGTTAACAAGGAGACCGACGTGATCCAGAAAAATGATGTCACAACCGCAAGAGGCAACAAGGAAACGAATATTGTCGAGAATAGTATTAGGGTCGTCGGCACCGAAATGATCGTGCATAAATACGCGGTCTTCTCGTCCCCCGACAGCAGCTTTATATCCTTCAAGAATTTCACCTTTCGTTATACCAGAATCAGGAAGCACACAAGGAAAGTTAAGCTCATAAGTAGAAAGAGCCTTGATCGTTGTACCACTATCTTCTTCCAGATGGATGATACCAATTTTAGCGTCTGTTGTTTTGAGTACATGATGTTCAATCGCTCTAAAAGTTTCTGTCTTACCCACACCTTCAGGAGCTTTGAAGACGATCACCTCTCCACGATGTAGACCAAAGAGATTGTGTTGGAGTTCCTCAAAGGGATACGTAGCGATACATGCTTCCTGATCCTTCTCTAGGGCTGCCTCGATCTCACTGAACGTACTGATGATACTATCCGGAGTATAACGCTTAGCGGCTCTCCAGACCGTGTTCATGCCCTTAGAATCGTTATTTTGTAGATACTCGTTTGCGTCTTTGAACTTCGAGTCGTTAATGATGAATGTCTTATTGAAGTCAAAGATTGAGATGCAAGATTGGAGAGCTTCTTGTCCAGCTACATCATTGTCGAACCAAAAGATAATTTTTTCGAATGAGTTGATGTAGTCATAATCTGCAACACAGTCTCTCTTGGCCGAGGATGCCCCCTGAATCGAAACTGCTGCTGTCTGGTCTCCTAGTACGTAATCTACGCTGAGTGCGTCCTGTTCCCCTTCTGTGATCGTAATAGAGCGTTTAGAACCTGGAGGATGAACGTGCTTCCCGTAGAGCCCTGCCTTAGCGATTGGCCCCTCTGCCAGAAACATCTTTCGTCCCTTGGCATTTAGTTCTAGAAACCTACGCTTACCAACTGGAACATTCTCGGGATCATTGGAGACGTAAGAGTAATAAACTTCTAGAGGAACACTCTCTGCATTCAGACCGGTTGATGCGTTGTACTTCTCCATGATTACATCCGGTACCCCCCGAAAACTCTTGTAGACGTACGAATCGGCTTTGTTCAAGTTAACGATTTCCTTTTGTTTGAGTTCAGGGTGATGGGGCTTACCACATGAGAAACAGAAATAGTGGCCGTCATCATATAGTGTAGCCCCATCACTTGAGTTACATTCAGGTCTTGGACAAGCTACGTGAGTCTTCAACTGTCCTCCATCTCATGTTTAAGAGAAGTAAATTGTTGCATAAGATATTTCAGCAGGTATCTCTCATCTGAGAGTTCTTGTTCTAATTCTGTAATCCCGTCGTCAACTTCTATAATTTCGAGACGAAGTTCTTCTAGTCTTTTCTCATCTTCACTCACTGATGATTACTCCAGTTGTTTGTGAGACACGACCCCAAGTAGCTGAGTTGTAGTGGTCAGTGGTGGTAGCACACCCTCCAAGAATGACCAACGCAAAGACGATAAACTTAGTCATCTTAGTTAACTGGCAGATCAAAGTCTGGGATGATGACTGAAGGCTTGAAGACTACCTTATATTGATATGTTCCTACAGCCATCGGCTCAAGTTGTTCAGCTAGATACGTTACGTTATCTGATAGACCAAGGAATGTCTTCTTGAACTCTCCGGGACCAACCTTACAGGTAACTGATAGTTGCTTATTGGCATCGTAATTACCCAGAGAACACAGACCCTCAATGCTCAGAAGATACTTGTCTGTGATGCCGTTAATGAATACAATACGACGATTAACTTGGAACTGGTCCGCAGCATAGGAGAGATTCTTAGACGCTACATCAGCATCAGTACAACCACTCAGTGTTGCTAGTCCAAGCATGGTAGTCAATAGTAGTTTCTTAAACAAAGTATTCTCCTTAAGGATAGATAGTTCGATAGAGGTCCGTCACAATCCAACCGATACTAAAACAGATGTAGAGACAGACGAAAGGATGTTCTTCGGTAAACTCAGTGAATACCACTTACTTCTCTCCGTATAAATCTTGTAGACGCTTAAGTTCTTTCAGCTCACGCTCTTCCCTGAGGAGTCGATATTGGAACTCTCGTTCTTCACGAGCTTTAGCTTCTAGTTCGGTCTCTAATATATCGTAAGTGATTCGACAATCTAATTCATCCTCGTAAGCAGTCATAGTAATACGAGAGTTAATACCAAAGATATTTCCTAATTCTTTGAACTCTTCGATTGCTTCCTGAATAGTCATTTCATCAAAATCAAAGTGTTTACTCTTTGTTACCATCTTTTGCATTAGTGAAACCTCGGTTTGTTAAAAGTGTTTTCGCTAGTGTAGAACTGTTGTTCAATTATGTAGACATCCAAAGCTCTGACAAAGAATGCCTTAGACTGATCTTCAGTAGGTTCTCCCGTCTCATCGTACATACAGATAAGCTGTGCAGGTTCGTCATCTGGAAGACTTATCCACTGGAACGGAACTGTTTCTCCATCCTCATCGATTATCGTAGGGTGTAGGATATCATAATTCATTCAGTCATCCCAACCTCCCTCTAAGACCGGTAAATCTCCAAACTCTGCACTTACGTTTTCTGGACTTCCAGCTTGGCCAAAGACTGAGCAATCAGTACAGATTTCTAACCAAGGCTTCTCTTCAACGACTGAGAACTTACGGGCACCCTTCCAAGGTACTAACGTACACCAACCATCACTGGTTGCATCACAAATATGACACCTCAATTTAGTACCTCCTTTAGGATATATATTTCCTCCAAGTACTCAAAATAGCCGTTCCAAGGTAAATGGTAACCTGTCTCTACTCGTAATTTAGTTTCAAACTCTGATGCTTCAGTTTCTGTGTGGAAGACGCCAAAGATTTCAGCACAAGCTCTTTCGTCATGCCCAAATGTACAACCTGTAGACCAAATACAAACGACAATGTAACAAGTGTCACCTTTCTTAAAGCCCGACTCTGGGAAAGAGTTATAGTGTTGCTTATCTTCTAGAGTGGCCGAACCAAAAGTCCATTCGCTGTCTGTATCACCTCTATCCCATTCGTCATCACTATAAGGCTCCCTACTTTGGATGGTAGTACATGACATATCTAAAGTGATATATTTAACATCGTTTTTCATATAACCTCCTTATACTTAAGGTATAATACTTTAAGTTATCTGCTAGCAATTTACTGTAATTTCAATCGGGTTAAAGTAGGTTACTTTTAGTAGAACTTATAGTTCATTATACCACGTCTAAAATTGTTGTCAAGGAAAATCGTTATCCAATGTGCGTCTGCCTTAATTTAGAGAGAAATTCTACACCTTCAGGCTGAGTTGCAAAGACCCTAGTACCTTGAATCTCTGGTAGTCCTTCCATGTCATTCCAATATTCTTCGTCTCCAAAGTAGGTCCAGCAGTCTCGGATTGGGTAGATTGAGTTCACACCGTCATCTTCCTTGTCCTGTTGGAACATCTTAATGGGGATCTTCTTACGGTTATACATCTCTCCGTTAGATTCGAGACGATCTAGATCCATCATTGTGTCTGCATTACAAGCGAATACCTCACCAAAGACGAAATAGCCTGTATCTGGAGCAACCTCACGTAGCACAGGGAATCCAGCGTCAAACATCTCGTAGCGTTCTGCCATAGAGCGGCCTCGCCCTAGGTACTGAGCATTACGGAGTAGGAAGTGATTGTAGTGGCCCCGCTTTAGAGTACCATAGACAAACACAAGCTGATCACCTTCAGATCGAATCTTTGGCATGTCACTAGTATTATTCATTCGTTGAAATACCTCTCGGTCTAGAAAAGACTTATCGTCTCGGTTTAGGAATACAATGCTAGTGCCTCGGTCATTACGGACATGTACGCTCATGCTGCTACCTTCTCATCCATTAGCTTCTCGATCTGACGAGCCATGAGTTCATTCTGCTTCTTTAGGAGCTTGTTGTCTAGCTTTAGGGAGTGCTCGACTTCATCACCTTCTCGTAGCTGATCAATCTCTCGGGTGAGCATCTCAATAGTCTTGATGAAATCTGTCTGTTCGTCCTTATAACGTTCGATAACCTGTTCAGCTAGTTCTACGTCTTCTTGTGCAGCTTCAGCAGTCTCAAACAGTGCCCGAAAGAAGGCAGCCACTTCCTCACCATTAGCCATCTTAAGAGCATTAGCCAGTTCAATATCCTTGTACCAAAAGATACAATCGAGGCCCCACTTCTTAAAGAGCCCATCCTCAGTCCCTAGAGCCTTTAGGAGAGCACTTGGAGGATCATAAGCTAGCTTATCTGTCTCGATATCTTGTAGCTTTGTAATCTCTGTGAGCGCCGTTCCTGTCTTTTTAACTTCTTTCGTTCCTTCTTGCTCAACTGAAAAGGGTACGTCCTTATCGGCAACCTCCTTAATGGGGACTACATTACCAGTACCACCCGTATTCTGCCGGATCTGGCTCTGCCAGTGAGCGCCATAGTGACTGACCACTGGAACTAAAGGGACCTTACGTGGACCCCGAATGAGCGACTTGAAGTAATAGTCGTTAGACGCAAGAAACTGTGAGCCATCGGTATTAGTGATCTGATTCCAAGTACCAACCCGAAGAGGCTGAAGGTCATTAGACACCAGAAGGAGACGATTACCAGTGCCTACGTACTTATCGATAATGTCCTTAAAGATTGGATCATTATAATCAGCGAAACCAAACTCACCCTTGAACCGTGATAGGAACGGAATGAGAAAGTCGTCGTTGAAGATACGGGAATCGTTACGGTCGTCACCAACTTTAGGATGATACTTGAAGTCGAAAGTACCATTGTGCATCATATATACGTCTCGCTCACCACTAAAGCAAGGAAACGGATGGCAATTATCTGAGTTGGTTAGGCCCTTAGTGGTATTCCGAACGTGAACATGGCGGATCACATCATTGTTGTCTACTAGAATACGATTGATTTCTTCAGGGTCAGTACCCTTCTCATCGAAACCACGACGAATCTCTAGCTTCTTGTTTTCTACTAGAATGATACCGTAGCCATCCATATTATTGCCGACAACGTTCTCTAGCTTATCTTCGTCAATATTCTGACCGGGCATTAGGGTAAAGATTGAGCACATTTAATTTACTTCCTCTGAGATAATTTCATTCCAAAGTCTTACTGAGATATGTTTATCTACAAGATTTGGCCAAGATCTGCATTTCTTAATTAAGATAGTGTCTGTTGTATTATATCGAATACCGTAAAGTGACAGCATTTTAATAATAGAATGACTCACAGATTTTTCTACGTCTGGCGTAACCCATAAAGCATTCATTTAGATTAGATCCTTAAAAACTTCAGCGTATTTTGCACATACTGTTGGTGCAAGTCCAGGAGCACTATTGATTTCGAGAACGAATGCTTGGTCTAGGTGACGATTAAAGATGACATCAACAGCTCCGAAATCTAGGCCACTAGCATCCATAGCCTTGAGAGACTGAGTGATAACATCTGCTGGAATTTCTCCAATATCAGCACAGGCATAGACGTACCCATTCGCTAGGTTACGAATCTGAGTGTTGCGCTCCCCCTCAAAGTCCAGTTTCTTAGCCTTCTTCTGAATGTGGATAGCCTCACCACTCACTACATGAACTCGCCATTCGCTAATCTTGGGGACGTAGAGAGTGTACAGAGGAGCATCAGGCCAATTAATAGTATCAGGTGCCACAATCGTCAAACCCTCGCCACCGGAGCCTTGAAGCTTCTCACGAGCACAGACAGTCTTACCGTCCATAAGCCAACGAGAAGCTACAGTCTTATCGGTTGTCCAATCTGGAATACGAGGACCTTCATTATGAGCTTGCATAGCCTGAAAGAAAGAGAGTTTATTAGACACCTTAGCCACATATTCGGGCTTATTGAGTACATTGCATCGAAGGACCTGATCTGGAAGAGTACTAGACCCCCAATTAATCACCGTCTTATTGGCCCGACCCACAAACCGAGAGTTTTCGTGCTTGATGCGCTTAACCCCTAGTTCTGCTGCTAGAGCCTTAGCACCTTCAGATACTTCATTCCATGCGTAGATTGACAGGCTCATAGCTGTTCTTCCTCATCACCCTCTGGGAAATACTCTTCTTCCGGCTCAACATCGTCTTCTTCTTCAGGCTCATCGAATGGATTGGCTGCCAGTGCTGCTTCACTATATGAGACAGAAAGCTTCTTAGTGGCTAGAACTCGATAACCTGCTCTCTCATGGACACGGATATTTCGTTCAACATCTTGCTCATTCATACACTGGACAAAGTGCGTCTTATTTTCTTGACTCTGAATAATAATCCCAAATACATCTAACTTGACTTCAGGACAGATCTGCCAGTTCCGAACAAGAACACTCTTAAAGCCATTCCCACGAGTTAGTCGTACAATCCAACTATGTTGCAGTATACCTACATCTTCAATGAGTCCCCACTCACCGGCAGCACCATTCTCAGCACCACCAGGATCATCCTTGATGAACTGTACCCGCATTCCAATTTCAAAAGCCATTACAGTACACTCCTATAGGTCAACTTCTTCGAACTCTTCGTCCCAAACGATGGCAGCGTTATTATTTTCGTCTACACCTACACGACGACCAGGAGCTACGAATGGAATGTGCTCTCTACGAGCCTGTGGAACCCAAGCCTTGATCTCCCAATCCTTACGACAGGTAGCCATCTCAGCGATATAGATGTAGTTACGAGTGATCTGCTTTTCGCACCCATTGAAGTAGAATTTCTCAAAGTTATCTCCAAAAGCTTCCCGCATAGCTCCGACAGCTCCAAACTCCTTGAGGAAAGCTAGGATATCAGGAGGTGTCTTGAATAACTTAGAGAACTCTCGAATATTGTAAAGAGTTTTGACCCACAGTTCGATTTCCTTGGGGTCTGTAGTGCCCCGCATCACCCGCCATTCGATTGTCCCTAGCGATGTGATAGGAATGGTATGAATGTTCGTGTAGAGCTTATCTACCCCCCTAGGATTGAATGCGTTAAGGAGGTCGAACTCATTACGAACACCCTTGACCTTCTCCTTGACGGAATGAAATAGGTTCTCAGCGTCTACTGTCCGAAGACAAAATAGATTACCCTCACGATCTGGCCCGGCAAACTTAGACAACACATTCTCAAACAAAACACCACAGAGATAATAGTTGAGAACTTGTAGTGGCGTCATACCTTGGACGTTAAAGTGGACGTGAACACTGGTACTAACGCTGTCAGGATTCATACGAGCGTGAATAACACCCAGACCATCCTTCCAAACCTTAAGATGTTCCTCAAGATTATCGATCTTGATTGGCTCTCGACTGATATACTCTTGACCAAAGTTACGGAGAGAACCGTCAGGCTTAACAACCCAACCCTTTAGAGCTGGAATGTTGTATGCTTGGAGAGTCTCTGTCTCGATTTCAATGCCAAGGTCCCCTTCCTTGACGCGCATTCCACACATTTCAGCAACGGTAGCCATACTAATTAGTTCCTTCTAATACCGAATAGTTAGTTTCTTTTGAGCGATAATCGGATGACCTTGACGCCTAAGTTCAACAACTCTACGAGCTGCATTAGCTTCTGTCTGTCCGACGTAACGATTAGGGAATGCTCGATCACCATATAAGACCACAAAGATTTCATGTGTTAGGCGGTTATCAACTTCTGCTTGTGGAGCCAGTGGAATTTCCCACATTGGGTTGATGAGTATTTCCCGCAGCCGGCCCTCGTGTCCGCGATCTTGTCCCTGTGCTTCAGCCCGCTGGAGATTATGTCTAGCTTGGGCCAGATAAAGATCTAAATCCGCCAAAGTAATCTGAGTTAGATAATCACTATGAATCCAGCCAGTCTCTCGACCTGCCATCCTGCCAGTTTGATCACTATAGACCTCCATTTTATGAAGATGACCATGTTGTACTTGGGTAACAATTCCAACCTTCCACTCAGTACGCGGGCCAAACCAATTGTGGTTTCCTAGATGTTCATTGAACTTAATTACATCACCTACAACTAGCGCCATTTAATTACTCCACTTCCCATCCGAGTTCTTGTAGGTGCATAGAGATAACCCATCCTTTGTCACTACTAGGAACCTTAACGATTGTCTCACCGGGTGCAACCCAACCAACCATCTCCAACTTATAGAAGATTTTCAAGATACCCATCTCATCAATGAACATCGCTACGTTACGAGAGAGCGCAACACTCCGAATATCGCCTAGAGCTAGAGTCTTACGAGCTGCATTGAAGGTAGGATAAGGCTTAGAGTAACTATCCCGGAACAACTTAGTATACAGATATCGAGAACGTCCGTCGTTATTGAGCCGAAGGATGCCAGCCTTAGATAGTTCATACTCAATCAGGGCACGATCATCCAGAGACTGACGATAACGACGAGCAGGAATACGCTCCATGTAGATTGCACTGCCGTCACCGTTAATATATCCAAGCTCAGGAGAAGCAATGTCTAGTCGTTCATCTAGCGGATCTACATCGTTAGCAATTCGAGTATTGTCAAAGACGTTATGGATCGATACGTTACCATCTCCGAGAGACTTGACCACATGAGGCACGCCATTCCACATGATAACACCGCCATGTAGACGCTGTTCGTAGTCTGCTGCCAGATACTTAATTCGCATAATTCTGTCTCCTAAAGTCGATTACCGTACAGATCGATATTTGCATGAATACCTGAAGCCCAATTGTTCGCATCTCGCAAGGACTTAGGGATAAGAAGATAAGGTACATACTCAGCCGTTAGATTCTTATGTGGAGCATAACTTCTGTCCAAGCCATTCATCAGATTAAGTGCACTGTCGAAGATAAACTTCATGGCATCAGTACTGTCAACCCAAGCATTACTGAAGTAACGATACTCCATACCGAATGGTTTAGGACGGAAAGAGTACTTACTACCATAGAGCTGACGACGTTCTGTATCACCATCCCAGAGGTAATCCCACTTACCAATCGTACCATAAAGCTTACGAGCTAGAAAGCCACAGTCATTGAAGTGCGACTTCTCCTTGATGTCATCAACCTGAGTCCAGCCAATGTGGAAGTGACCACCACCAGTACGGAAGGGCTTCTTACCAGCATTAGGACGAGGATTGACAGCAAGCTTCTCACCACAGTAATCAGGCTCACAACCCAACTCTTTAGTACGACGGGGAAGCTTATCGAAATAGTCCTGATCGAAAGTAGCAGTTGGCTTAGCTACCAGCTTGAGGTGCTTACCGCCATTAGACTGAATGATCTCTTCCATTTGCTTACGGACAGCAAAGATATTACGCTTGAAGTCCTTGAAGTTGTCAGCCGGATCGATATTGAACTCAGCAGCAACACCATCAAGCTGGACCGCACCGTACTCTACCTTAAAAGGCTCACGCTTAGTACCCGGAAGCCACTCATGAGGTGAGACGAACTTATCGGTATTGGTGTCTACACAGAACAGTTCTGGATCAGCGCCGAAAGTATAAATGCTCATCTTACCTTACCTCTTCAAAAGTTACAGACTCAGAGTAATAACCATTAGAGCTACCATACCAACGGATATCTACATGACCTTTGATAGTAGCTAATTTATAGAATGTCCAAGTGCTAGACTCATCTTCATATGAAGCACTACCGTAATCAATTGTCTTAGGACTACCAGTGTCTGAAGATTCTTCTGCAACTAGAATAGGATTACCCACTAAACTCTGAAGATCCCCTTCGATATCCTCAATCGAGACATCCTCACAACAATCCTGATAGTGATACAGACGAAATTGGCGACCATCATCAACTTCAAAAATGATCTCCTCGTTGTTTTTCATCACCACATTCTTCAGAGTAAGTCCTAAAAGGGTATTGAACTCTAAATCATCATAGTAACTCATATTAGATAATCTCCTCATAGTCTTCAACAGTAATATCTTCTACACTAAATCCACCATCAGACAAGCTATAACGTTCGTAGTCTTCATTATCTTCCATTTCTTTTAGTTCAGCTTCAGCAGCTTCCTGAGTTGGAAAGAAGTTAACGTAAGCAGATCCATCACCAGCATCTTCAATAATATAGTACAGACGAATTTTCATATTAGATAATCTCCTAGTGGATTGCTTGTTTGTCGTCGTTGACTGTGAAGTTATTAAAGAAGTCGTAACATTCATAACACACTAGGCCGTAACCTTTAATGTGCTCTGGATTCTCTGATTTATTCCGTCCGTTCCGACTGGTGGCCCAATCAAGTTCTTCGTTGCAATGAGTACAGGTGATAGCATGACTAGACCGAGTGTAGTGGCTACCGTAGTCATAGTTAATACGACTTACAACTGGTGGTGGAGGTGGATCAATTGGAGTAGGCTTCAGGTCATTAATCCACCAAGTGTTGAGACGATCACGAAGCTTAGGATCATGTCCGTTACGAACTGCAAATTCCATACGATCTGGATTAGTACGGAGAGACTTCCAAGGATTGAGTGCATAGGATGAGAAGTTAATGTCGGCCCGATCTAGGACAAACTCTAGCATCTCACGCTCACTACTGTAGTAACATACTCGACGTGTCTGATGGACTGCAAAGTAAAGAGTTCGCTTATCGTTTCGGATAAACCCAATGACACCATCTTGCTTGTCGAAGTACGCTAGAGCGAAAGCACTGTCCTTGGAGAGGCATTCTAGAGTCTTGACAGCTTCAGGAGCCAGCTCATCGATACTCTTGTCTAGGATACGCTCACGCTCCTTATCTGCTAGTTCTGCATAGAGAGCTTCACTGTCCGTAACGTAATCCTTATGATCTGTGAAACGTTTCTCTGTCAGAGTTCCATTATGAAACCCAATGAATCGATCATTTTCGAAAGGATGAGCACCAAGAACGTTGTCCCGAGCACCAACAGTAGCAAAACGATTGTGACCCATGACAGCACAGACAGTAACATCTTCGAGTGTACTCGAATTTTCTTTACGCTTGTAGAACTCATCGGCACTTACTGCATCCTTACGAATCTCTGTACGATACTTACCCTTCTCTTTCCAGATCCTAGTAACACCAGTCGAATGAGTGCCACGGAGCTGATTAATAAACGCTAGATTCCAGAACACTCCAAGATCATTCTTGTTGATGTCTGGCCCGAAAACTCCGTAAAGACCACAAATATTATATTACTCCTGTAGATTCAGATAGCGATTAAGGCACTCAAAGTAGTAGTCTCGGCACTCTTCTTCACCGTACTCTGGGTGAGGCTGGAAACAGAATGAGCTATTGTCAGGATACCAAAGGACTTCATAATCAATTGAATCATTTACAGTAACTAGTACACCATTCGACTCATGCCGTTTGACACCACCTAGATTTGCTGAAGCCACGTTAAGGTATCCATGCCCCGGCCGCATCTGTTGGTGGTGAGTTGAAGTTACTTGAATTATTTTATTCTCTCCCGAAGGTTCCCAAGATGTGATAGGATGAGTGCCACCAATAGCATGTCGTGTGACATCCTGAAACATAGTACCGCCATTCATCACATTGAGGAACTGAGCACCACGACAGATACCAGCCATTGGCTTACCAGCAGCTAGACATACCTTAAAGACTTCTAGTTCCTTATTGTCTCGTTCAGGATTACAGTAACTGATGAGGTTCTTCTCTCCGTAGAATTCAGGAGATACGTCAGCACCACCAGTAAACTGAACTAGGTCAGCATCTTTAAGGCTGTCTGTTGTCTTCCAACCCTTCTCTTCAAACATCTTCTGGATAAGCCAGTCGCCACCAACGATAAATACATTCTTCATTCTCTGTTCCCTATGTTCTTTGAATATTTCTTTGGCTAACTTTAGAGGATTATCAGGCGGCAAGTGAGTAGAGTTGGTCACGATAACCACCCTCCCAAGCCTTCATTAGATTTGGAATAGTAATCATGGATTCTTGTACAGTCCAACGACCCTTGACTACTCCAGACATCTCTACTACTTCATCAATGTGCTTGATGTTAGATTGCTTGGGTAGATAGAAAATCTTGTTGACTGCCTTATATACTCCTTCCTTAAGAGTGAGTGTCTCTGGAAGAACAGGAGTACCCTCTACAAAGTTCTTGATATTGATCACTGGACCTACGTAGCCCATCACCTGAAGAGTACTTTCGTAGTACCCTGGCTGACGATCAAAGACAGAATGACCAGCTGTATTGAAGCCCCTCTTAATGATACTACCAGAAGCCGCACCATTGAAGTAACCAGAGACAAAATAAGCTTCTGCTGGATTCATACCAGTACGTACTAGATCACAAAAGACTCTATACGATCCGACATGTTCTTCAGCGATACGGGCCGCAATACTCAGATGAGTCAGGAGGTTGATGTTGTCGTCTGGATAAATCTCAATGACAAACCCATAAACTAGGCCATCTACTTCCAGGATAGCTTTCTCACGATCCTTAACGATACCCTTCCAAGGACCCTTATCGTCTAGCAGGAAGTTAGTGAACATGAGAAGAAGCTGCTGTTCCTCTTTAGTCTTATACTCCGTACGCTGTCTGAAAGCTACAGTAGAGAAATACCAAGACTTCTCCTGAAGATTCTTAGTCGTTACACCAATACGAGCATGGCAGGCATCATCTAGCTGATACTTTTCGTGCTTGTCATTGAATGTACCGTAAGAACAAACCCCCCACTTAGGAGCCTGAGTTACAATACGGAGAGCTTTTTCAGTTGCTGCCTTAAGATCCATCTCAGTCAGTTCCTTCCTTCGAGCGCAGCTTTGCTGCTTATTTCGCCTAGTTACCGTTATTTAGAGACCACTTATAGAGATTTTTACCGCTGATCCAAAGACCAACGAGAGTACGTTCAGGATGCCGACCCTTACGGACACGACGAGTAAACTTAAAGCCTACTTCCTTAGCGAACCTAATGGACCACTGCTGTTCAGACGTAAGAGTTGCAAAGATGAGAGCT
Organism: Iodosphaeria phyllophila; assembly: GCA_025802455.2. Taxonomy (NCBI): domain Eukaryota; kingdom Fungi; phylum Ascomycota; class Sordariomycetes; order Amphisphaeriales; family Iodosphaeriaceae; genus Iodosphaeria; species Iodosphaeria phyllophila. The sequence continues at coordinate 31,846 of JAOYMO020187437.1, read as the reverse complement.
AGGTTCCGCATGTCCCTGTACTTATCTTCACGATCCTCGTCATCACCTCCGTAGGAATAAGCCTCATCCTCATTCATCTCCCCAACACAAGCTAGAAGATACCCACGAGTTTTCTTAGCCCACTGTTCGTAGGTCTGCTCCTCTCGTTTACCGTTTCGCCAAATATTAACCTCATCATAAGGCCAATTTTGAATAATGCGGGCAGTACAACAATCCGAGAAATCATTAATGTACATTTCGTTCACTCCACCTTTCAATTTCGTTGATCCGCACTACGTGCTCTTCGTTTCGCTCAATCACAGCTTCGCTGCTCGCCTCAGTTCCGTTTAGTTCTTATAATACCAATCATACAGATCAAGACTACTAATCCACAGAAGACGCATAGTGGCATCCTCATTATAGCGGCCCTTCTTCAATGCTCGGGTACGGGTAAAGCCTACTTCTTGTGCAAACTTAAGAGCCCAAACCTGGTCAGACCGAAGAACGGCAACAAAGACCGCCAGATTACGAAGATCGTTGAAATCATCTGGTTGATCTTCATCCATGTACTCACGTTCATTGACATCATCACAAAATGCCTTGAGCTTTTCGGTTGCCCAAACCTTGTACTCTTCGTAGTTAGTTACTCTTCGGTTATTGAAATAATGAACTTCATTTTCACCCATCCAACCATCGATAACCTTAGCAACGCAACAATTGCCAAATGGTTCCAAATCAAAAGCCATTCACGTCACTCCGTTCCGTTCAACGCAGGTCTACGACGCTGCTATACAGTCTTATAATAGGGGGATTTCCCTAGGTGAATACGTCGAATGTTATTCCGGGCTTGTCTGATCCCTTGTCGTACTTCCAGACCGTTGTAGCCCCTCGTTTTCCAATACACCAGAAGGCTGTTCCAATGGGCTAGCAATAGTTTCTTCTCCATCGCGAAGCGTCCTAAGTTTGTGATAGGAAGTCTTACCAGTCTCAGGTACGTAGCCCATCTCTAGGCCAACCATATCAGAATACCAGCTCACAGCCCTTGTCCTTCCGTCCACTTCACTTCAATACAGGCGATACGATGCACAGCCGGTCCAGTACGGTCAGCTTCTTTTCGTGTCTTATGGATATCACCAAAAGTTCCTTTCTGATAAACGTTCACCCAACCAGTGCCACTCAGAGGTTCAACGTATTCCTTGTAGTAATGTTCATGAACTCTTTCGACTCTGATAGGGTAATTCACGGGATCTTCTAATACAGCACATCCATCAGACATGATTGCTATACATGGGTATACTGTAGAATTCCTTGAATAATTATACTTCTTACCAACTTCAAACTTAGTCATATCGTTCGTTCCTTGCTTACCCGAGGTTCTTATACCAATCAGGTTTGTTTCGGTTGTGCCAAGTAGGACGTACATTACTTTGGATAATTTCGGTAAGCCTGTAGGCCTATTTCTGTTGATGTGATCTAAAGGTTTTAGTGGCCACACTCCATAATATAGGAACCATGCAATTCTATGAGCTTTATAGACCCACTTATTAAAGCCGAGTTGCACATAGCCGTCTTTTGTCTTACTTCCTGCTATAGATCCTGCTTTTCTTGCACCTTTGCTTTGTGTCCAAACTAGCTCTCCAGTCAACTCGTCATAAGCTAAATGTTCTTTTAATTCTTTCTCCAATATATTATCCTAAATTAACATACCAACTAGGTTTAACTCTATTATGCCACGTCGGTCTTTGGTTGTCATTTTTCCATTTAATATTCATGGTGTCTTGATACGCTTTGATTGTGTCTGGCTCATCCTTAAAGAGTGAACAGTTGGCGAAAGGATACATATGACCTTTTGGTATTAAGTCCATCAGTCCTATGCAATGACGAATAACACCTTCTGTTTTATGCTCACGGTTATAGACAGAAGTATAGATTTCACAAAGGCTCATTGCATGAATTAGAAGCCAGAGGAAGTTACCACTACTGCCCCGAGCCCAACGAGTGCAAGGATGATTGAGGTAAGCACTCCTATAGATGTCGTCACCTTCGTAACCGTGAACCCGCAGTGCAGTCGAAAGCATTTGTCCGGATTCTACCACCATTTTAATCACCCGACGATCATCCAGGTTTTGGGCACTACGGAAAGGTTCTTCGTCAGTACAAAAGATATTCACCACTCACTCCGTTCATTACCCCTCTAGCAGACAGAATACACCCATAGTCTTTGGATCGAACTTATAGATTGGTTGTGTCTTACCAGAGCGTTCAGCTTCAGCCCAATCCCGTTGCATACCGAATAGCTGCATGTCCTCAACAGTTTCCTGGCCAGCCGAGCAGTTCATCTCAGTCATACCCCGTTGAATAATGATAGGATTCTCTTCGTCCCAAGCAGGTACACCACTGATAGTCGTCAGTACGTAGATGATAAGCGTATACATCTCAGTCAGTCCCTTCCTTCGAGCGCAGCAAAGCTACTTGTTTCGGTAGTTCTTAAATACACCATCAGAGTCTAAAATCTGAATAATGAAACCAGAGATTACCCCAAGGATCATGATAATCATCTCAGATGTTGCCAGATTTAGTAGCCAGTCATTTTCCGTCCAGACAGCAACGATCAGAACAAATGGCACAGTCATAAAACAGATGATTGCTAGCGTAAAAATGACTACACAGTAGACTGCGAATATAACCTTGATCATGACCTAGCCACCATAATAGCGATACCCATAAGCATCACCCAAAAGACAAAGCCCACCGGGCCAAACAGCAGACACAATCCAATCAGAACAATAATAGGCATCTTGCTCGTTCCTCGCTCAATCGCAGCAGAGCTGCTTAACTTAGTCTAATTTATTAACGATCTTCCATTACTTCAGAAATTTCTGTAAGCTGTCTGATCAGTTCAACCAACTGTTGTTTATTAAGCCACTGTGGATTTCCGATATGTATGGAAACTTTCTCACGAAAACTGACGTAATTACCTGCCGAAAGGTGGCCAGCTTGAAGTGTAACCTGAGGAGTACTCGGAGGAACAATGCAAGGATTAGGAACAACCTCTGGCTTTACTAGTTCAAAACGTTGGTCAGAATACTCATATCCAGAATGCCCTAAAGTTACTGTGTCTCCATGTACAGTCGTGATTGTGTAAATACTCCCATGGATAAGAGTAACATTAAGTGTATTAATGCACCTAACCTTATCGCCAACCTTGAACTTAGTCATTAGTTTACTCCATCGCCCTATGGGCTCAACGCACCTAGTCGGTGCTCCACATTATCTCTGGGATTTGATAATAATCGATAGCCTTCTGGCATCCCTCGCAAGGACAAGCCAAACCATCAACGAACTTCTTCTTACTGTTGTCACTAAACTTCTGACGTACAACTATGAGTGTCGAACTCTTCAACACCTTAGGACTATACTTACGTAATACATTCTTGATCGCGTCAATCTCGGCGTGGAGATATATGCTTTCAGGATTACGACTAAACTGTTTCTGTAGTGGATGGGAATGCTTCTGACACACACCCAAACCAATGATCTCTTTACGATACACAATAGCCGCCGCAATCCTGGCCTGTGCTACTGGTGCAACGTCACTCGCAATGGTTCGTAGAAGTTCAAATACCTTATCAGTCCGCATCACCCGTGATTTCATCCATTGCTGCTGCAAGTTCTAGAAGTTTAGCCGCCGCCCGTCGAAGAATTTCACTATTAGTCTCTTCACCGTTAGCTTTAAAAACTCCATTGTTGTCTTGTTGTACCCTAATGAAATCATCTTTTGACAGATAAACAGAGGCATACTTAAGTTTCTTCTTGGCTGGTACTAGTTCAATGTACGGATTCATCTTAGGTCCCTCTACTAGTTCAAACTTATCAGGGTTGCCAGAAATCGTTGTGTCTTTTAGTCTAATTGTCGTAGGATTTATTACTATTTCGACTGTGTAGATTTGACCAGTCTTAAAGAAAGAACTGCTTTCACCAGTACGCCGAACCTTATCGCCAACCTTGAACATTTTACTCTCCCTCTCTCGGTTAAATCAATTCTAAGGGCACTAGGAGCCTCACTGAGAGGTTTAAGCACAAATCCGGTGATGACGTAGCTCACTTACAGCAAGCGCTTCCAGCAGGCTCTTAGGGGCTTCCTTGCAAAACTTGTCGAACATGGGTGTCATGTACTTATTGGCCTGAATTTCCCACGGCTGATCCTCATAAGACCAATCATCAGACATAACAAGCTTGTCACGAAAAAACAACTTACCGTCGTACACCTTAAGGATGCCGAGCTTGTGCTGTTTGGCGTGAACGATCTCATGCATCAGGGTTTCAACCATCTTGAGAATGCTGCCAATCTTACGAACATAGATGGTTTTAGTTGGAAGGTGATACAATCCATATGCACCTTTATAGCCAGGGATACTGTCGACAAACATGATAGGGAGGTCCACACTAAAGAGCCGTCGAGCTTCAAGTGTAATAGCTTCAAGTGTCTCATTAGTGTAATGACGCATCTAACTAGTTCCTTCACCTAGCCAATAGATAACCCTAAGTCTCTCACCCTTAGGGTTGGTATTAGTTAGTCGTTGCTTAGAGTTATAGTCCCTTCAAAGTCTACCCATTGTGAAAGACTTAGGACAAACTGATGCCCTTGATTGTAGACTGATCCTTTCGAACTATTAAGGACAGTTGCATTCATACTATTATCAACTAAGACAATATAATTTGCACTGTTCTTGTGGACCATAAGCTTAGGGAAAGTACGTTCTGCTCTGCTCGGCTTTGTGTCTACTGCAACTCGCATATCTCTTACGCCTCCATTCGGAACATGGGTAGGACACCACCATTGAGGGTCCGGAACTTCTCGATCATTGCCTTCGCCAGTTTCTTGTTACCGAAGTTCATCATGTCCTGATCCGGAATGAGAGTGATAACAGTACCAACGTCAACGATTGCATCCTGGGAAGTGCCGGTCGCTGGATTGAATACCTTCGCCACCTTGGTCAGATGAAAGTTGAAGGGAGCAACCGTGTCACGGAAAGAGCGGCGGGCATTCGAGAAGCGGATAATGTTAGACATAGTTTAGTTCCTCACTAGAAGCTGAATTGCTTCCCAAGAGAGTGCCACTTAAAGCACTCCCCTAGACTGTAATTCTAGTCTTCGTTAAACCACTCTTCAAATTCGGCATCATCCATAGTTAAAGGATTACGATCAGGGCCGATGCCACAGTAGATCCTATAATCCTCTTCATCGAGTGCATCGAGATATGCAACCTCATGATTGAGGTGGTTAAGTGCATCCTCTTCATCTTCCATCAACTCATCACAAGTCGGAATATACTTAGGGTCGGGTCGAAAGCCATAGCATTCCAAGAAACCTCTCACTTCGTTTCACTCCTGTTAGATTGATTAAAGCCCCGCCATGATAACTAGGGCCGTCACAACTCCGAGGGTTAGAAGGATCACAGCTTGCCCATCCACCAGAGGACAAACAACGTCCAAAAGATGATAGGAAAGACAACAACGATTGTGACCTTAGTGATGCCGATAAGGGTAGGTTTCAACGGATGCACTCCAAAATACGACGGTTGCGAAGGGCGTCTTTCTGAATTTCCAACTGGCCAAAGAACGTTGGGAGTTCTTCCCGATAGTCGCGCTTCTGGGTACGCTTGGCGTCTTCATAGTACGGATGGTTGAGCATTGGATCGTTCCTCACGATACGGATTGTATCAATAGGCACACTAAGAGCAATCAAACCCTTAGTGTGCCTAGAGCTAAAATCCTGGAGTGTTAGAGCTTAGGCGGCGGGGACCTGATCCTTGACACCCTCAGCCTTGATTGCCTTGATGCCCTTGTCAGCCTTCACCTTAGGCGTCTCATAGGTGATACCATTGGACTGAGCGAGGTTAAGCAGGGCATCGAGAGTGGTATCCTGGATCGCATCCTCAACGCCTTCACGCGGGGCAGCAGCAAGCTTAAGAGCCTGTTCAATGAGCTTAGCCACGGCAGCATTGAGTGAGAAAGCGGTAATCTTACCCTCCGGCTTGTATTCCGTCCACATCTTAGCTGCGGCCATCTCCATGTTGAGGGTCTTGTTCTTGTCTTCAGCGAATTTCTTGGCGTCCTCATCATAGGTCAGAGTACCAACGCGCTGGACAAACTCAGCCATTGCTTGAACCCGAGTTCCCTTGCCAGCAATCTGCTCGAAAAAGAGATTAATGCGGGTAGTGTTATGGTTCTTGGCAATGTGGGCAATTTCACTCATGAGATAGACTTGAATGCGCTTATCCAGATTACCGATGGAAGTAACAAGGCTCTTGCTTTCCTTGTCGATTGCAGCGGTATCGGTGATGATGTTGAACACTGGAGCCTTGGCAACCATTTGACTAATCCTATTTGTGTTGCGGCATGAGTGCCGAGTGTGGAAGCACACTAAAAGTGGCATACCCTTTCGAGTTGCCACCTCTGCTATGCTTCGTTAAACCATCGTCCAAAGTGTCAGCTCGGCTTAGATAGTTTCTTCCCCACGACTTATTAATTTTCTCCAGTTGCACTCATGTACGGACCAAACAACAAACCAAAGCCTAGGGAATAAACCATAGGGTTTCTTGCTTTAGACCAACTAGCGACGTTGCATTACCATTGGAAGCTAGAGAGGCGGGTGAATTTTATAGGGGGATGCGGGAGATTTTTAGGACATGTGTAGAAGCAACTAACCATTAGCATGGCGAACCTTATAGGCTTGCTCCCGTCCCGTGTACGTTGGTTTTTCACCACTCGCCTATTGCCCCTCCAGAGGCTCAAAACCGCAGGATCACTGTCGGCTGTCTTTTGCGTTGTTAGTGTGTCGCAAGCACGTATGCAAATCTGTGACGAAAGAACCGGGAAGGGGGAAGCCCCTAGTTGCCAGTGTGGCGGGCAGTTCGTTTCGTCTGACCAGATAAAGCGCTCAAACGTCGAAAGGTTCAAGCGGAAAATGCGAAAGTTCAATCACGAAAGCGTGAACACAAATCCGGGCAAACCTAAGGGGAAATGATCTCGGAAACCGCCTGCCCGCGCGAACCATAAGTCTCCCCAGGTGTCAACGGTTAGACAAACAAATATGGGGATAAATGTGGAGTTATCACGTTAATGTGTCCTAGTCCAGGAATGCAAGTCTCATGCCAAAGTGTCGACCCTCAGAAATGCCACTAGGATGCCCGCTGACGAGGGTTTGGTGGTTTGGGGTGGAATCGTATAGGCCGTGTGCTTGTTCCGATTTGAACACCCTTTGTTCCCCTTATAGGAATAGACCCCCAGGATCGGCGGAATTAATCCCACGTTGCAGCGGCAAACCAGAACGTTAGACGAACAAGATGAGAACGAAAATAACTCGATTGTGATGGATTTAGTGGTTGACAATAGAGAAATATGCTAGAAATACCTATTATTTGGTCTAAAACTAGGAATATATGTCGATTTCGCTTGACAACGTAAGTTGTGTATGGTATAATGAACTATAGGTTATAAGAACTGCGAGTATAATTCCAACGTAAATTGGACTATGTTAAATCATTCCCGTTTACGGCTAATCGTTGTTTCTACCAGCTACATGATAACAACTTGTGAAGACACTCTCGCAGTATCTAAAAGAGAAACTTAAAGATAAAACATCAAGTATTATACTACAAGTATATACCTAAGGTAGCATACTGGTAGGTAAAACAATAGAAATATACATGACGAATACTTGAATACTTATCTTATAGTTTGCCCCGCGAGAAATATTCTTACATTTATTTACTCATTATATATCTACTATTATACTATACTTATATTGGGATAAAATCCCTAGGTTTATACTTCACGATTACTTCGATAGGTTTCTTCTCCTAGAGCTAGGAATTTATGCCGGGGGCGAGTGACCAGGGGGTGGGGTGGGGTAGGTATATACACGTTGTACATAATTTCTAGATTTTGAACCCGTAAAGTACTACACTTCCATTTCAATATACCTCACGAGAATTGACTTGTGTAATTAAGCAAAAGGATTGTCCACTATGAAGACACCAAAGGTTAAAGACGTAAAGGTACCTAAAGGTGCTAAAATGGATAAAGCTGATAACGGTAAGGGATTTAAGAAGATCGGCAAGAAGGGTACTGAAGGTGGTTCTAAGACTACTAAGTGGACCCCTCCTTGGGCACGTAAGACCGATAAGGTTATGAAGAAGGGTAAGTAATGGCGAAGCGTGAGTTAACCCCAGAGCAGGAGAAGTTCATAGAAGCTCTAGCCGGGGAAGCCAAAGGTGATTTCGTCAAGGCTAAGAAGATTGCAGGTTACGCACCCAATACAGGAATTAATCAGATCGTAGCGTCTCTAAAGGATGAGATCATCGATATGGCTAATAACATTCTTGTGTCTAATGCCCCTAAAGCCGCTCTCGGTTTGGCCGGACTACTAGATGGTCCAGATGCCATGGGAGCCCGCAACCTGATCAACACAGCTTCAGCCATTCTAGATCGGGTGGGTATCGTGAAGAAGGAACAGGTAGAGCACAAGGTTGAAGGTGCCAGTATCTTTATTCTTCCAGCTAAGAGTTCAAGTTGATTATGCGAAGCGATATTGAAGAGTACCGAGCTAGAATTTTAGAGGCTAATGCTCCTAAGGTCCTAGAGATCCCCAAACTTAGAGCTGCTGAAATTAAAGCCCCAACCCCAAGCCTGCCCCCTAGTTCTGATATATCAAGAGTGGGCTCTCCAGTTTGGTGGCTTATGTGGGGCTAACAATCGTACAGAGGAACGGGCGACATGTCGAAACAGATTCTAGTCACTGATGATTGTTGGTCTTTAGGTCCTTATTATTCTCGTAAGTTCACCCGACCTGATGGTATCGAAAGAGGTACTGGTAAGATGTACTCAGAAGAAGAACTTAAGGCACTAGACGATTATCAATCAGCTGAGACAGATCTTTCAGAGCTTGGGTATAAGACTAAAGATTATGAGTAATTAATTAATTTGGGTAGCTTAGTTTGGTCTAAAGCAGTGGTCTCCAAAACCTCGATCGTAGGTTCGAATCCTACCCCATTTGCCAACTTAAAGGTGTAATATGAGTCTCCGTTTCAATTGGGTCAATCATCAAATTCACAGTAAGACTGTCCGAGTCCCCTACGGCTGGAAAAGACCAGAGACAGGAGAGACAGATCATTTTATTGTGGATTATAATTTGGTCCCGTACATTGAACAAGCTCTAAACTCCATTAATAATGGTACCAGTCTTCGAGACGCTGCTAACTGGCTAACGGTTGCAACTTCTAAGCCTATCTCTCATGCTGGTCTAAAATTGCTGTGGCACAAGGTCGTAGTTGATCCGGAGCTTACAGATTATCAGGCTAGACTAGACACTTGGGCTAAACCTAAGACACGAGCTGAGAAGAAGGCCCGCACACTAGTTAGACGTAAAGCAGCCGCTAAGAGGGCGGTAACCGTTAATCAAAAGAAATATAACAAGATTGTAGGGATTGTTCCAGATGAGTCTGATTCTAGTAGTGGTATCGGGGGTAGCGTTTATTCAGACATCCCTGTTGAAGCAAATATCATCTTTAGGCCCAACGAAGGCCCCCAGACAGACTTTCTAGCAGCCAGCGAACAAGAGGTACTTTATGGTGGAGCAGCAGGAGGTGGCAAGAGTTACGCCATTCTAGCTGATCCCATGAGATACTTCTACCATCCAAAATTTAACGGATTGATTATTCGACGGACAAACGATGAGTTACGTGATCTAATTCGAGAGTCTAAGGCTTTGTACACTCAGGCTTTCCCCAGAGCTAAATTTCACTCTCAGGCATCTACTTGGACCTTTCCAAATGGTGGCACTCTCTGGATGTCTTATCTAGAACGAGATGATGATGTGATGAGGTATCAGGGACAGGCTTTCTGTTGGATTGCAGTAGATGAGTTGACACAGTATGCCACACCATTTGCTTGGGATTATTTGAGGTCTCGTCTCCGTACCACTGCTAAGGATCTTCCCCTGAGTATGCGGGCGACTACCAACCCCGGAGGTCCCGGCCATCAGTGGGTGAAGAAGATGTTTATTGATCCAGCGCCAGCCGGTAAGAGTTTTGTCGCGACAGACCTAGACACTAATGCTCCTTTGGTCTATCCTCGTGGACACGCTCGCGCAGGTGAGCCCCTCTTTAAACGAAAGTTCATTCCGGCCAAACTGAGTGATAATCCTTATTTGTATGAGGACGGACAGTATGAAGCCTCTCTGCTTTCACTACCAGAACATCAAAGACGCCAGTTGCTCGAAGGTGATTGGTCAGTATCCCAAGGAGCAGCCTTTCCGGAGTTCCGCACATCGATACACGTCATTGATCCTTTCACTATTCCTCCTGATTGGCGTAGGTTCCGTAGTTGCGATTATGGCTATAGTTCCCATGCTGCTGTATTATGGTTTGCAATCAACCCCGTAGACGCACAACTTGTTGTTTATAGAGAATTATATGTGTCTAAGTTCACAGGTAAGGACCTAGCCCGAAAGATTCTACAAATTGAAATGGATAGTGGAGAACGAGTTGCCTATGGTATGCTAGATTCTTCTGTCTTTCATCAGCGGGGTAATAGTGGTCCAGTAATCAGTGAAGAGATGGCAGCAGAGGGTGTTAGATTTCGTCCGAGTGATCGTGGCAAGGGAAGTCGCATCAGTGGTCGAAACCGTCTCCATGAGCTTCTAAAGCTACAAGAAGTAGGGTACGATCACGAGACCAACTCTCCAATTGAATCTCCCGGTATTGTGTTCTTTAATACCTGTCGTCAGATGATTTTAGATCTTCAAACAATCCCAACTGATCCTAAAGGTGGTGAGGATATTGATGATCGATACGTCTCAGACCATACCTATGATGCTTTAAGATACGGTATTATGTCTCGTCCTAAGCCCCATAGTTTCTACAGTAACTTTGAGACAAACACTAGAGAATACCGACCTTCTAATTCAACATTTGGATATTAATCGGAGTTATTATGACTTACACAACTAGTGCTGCTGGTCGAGCTGCTATTACGACCCGAGAGGGAAACAAACTTACAGCCTACAAAGACAGTGTTGGTATCTGGACTATCGGTGTTGGTCATACTTCAATGGCGGGCGCTCCAGAGGTCTCTCAAGGTCTAAAGATTACCAAGGCTCAGAGTGATGAGATTCTAAGTCGAGACCTCGCTAAGTTTGAAGCGGTAATCAATAAGGTCCTTAAGGTACCAGTCTCTCAGAATGAGTTTGATGCCCTTTCGTCCATCACATTTAATATCGGTGGTGGTGCCTTCAGTAAGTCGACTCTTCTAAAGAAGCTTAATGCTGGAGACAAGCAGGGAGCCGCTGATGCTTTCCTAAGCTGGAACAAAGCTGGCGGTAAGGTACTTCCCGGACTCACCAAACGTCGTCAGCAAGAGCGAGAGCAGTTCTTAAGTTCTCCCAAGGTCGCGGCCAAGCCTAAGGTAGTCGAAACAGACTCAGCTACTATTAAGAGTGTACAGGTCAAGCTACGAGATCTAGGTTATCCTGAAGTGGGTGATCCAGACGGCAAGACCGGTAGTAAGACTAATGCAGCTATCCTAGCCTTCCGTAACGATAACGGCCTAAAGCTATCTCCTGAAATTGATCAAGAACTTCTAACTGCTCTAATGACTGCCAAGCCCCGAGAGGTTGCTCCTGCTAGAGCCAATGCTACTGCAAAGGACCTCAAGGAATCATCTTCTACTGTTCGCACTGGTGATAAGCTGGTCAAGGGTGGATTTGGTCTAATGGGCGTAGGTACAGTCCTAGGTGGTACTGATGTAGTAGATACTGTACAGAGGGCTCGTTCAATTTATGATACTGTCAGTGATGTTCTTCCTTGGATTGTTGTCCTTGGTGTTGGTGCTGTGGCTATCTACTATGGTCAAAAGATCATTAGAAACCGAGTTCAAGCGTATCGTGAAGGTCGAGCACTTTGATAACAGCGAAACTAGTCATTTGGTTTTTAGCGGCCGCGCTAGTTATGGGTGGTATCGTCTTAGTATACCAAAAGGGTCGAACCTCTGTTAAAATCGAACAAGCCATTGCAGCCGTAGAGATTGAAAAGAAGAGAGTAAAGAATGATGCTATTCTCAGGGATTTGCCGGACTACGATCTTTGCGTTCGTAATCTTCGGTCTAACAGCGTGCGTGACTTCAGCCCCTGTGACGAGCTGCTCGGGGTTCCGTAGTAATTCAATTTCTCCTGCTGGTACTGTTGCCCTAATTAAGGCTGATCGTCCCGGAGCTGAGCGAGTTATTGGTAATGATGAAAATGGCCGCAGGCTAAAATGTTGGTAAAGGAATCTAAATGGCTGACCTAAAATCAGAATTAATCACACAACTATTTCCTGGTGGTAAAGAACCAGACGTTTCAAATGGTATTCGGGATGCTGCTAAGATTGTCACAATGACCTCTGCTGCCTATGCTGCTCTACCTGTGAAAGACCCCAATACTATCTATATTGTAACGTAAGGTTTAATATGCCAACTTATATTGGAAGTTCACAAGTTACTGCCATCTATCTTGGCTCTACTTCAACAGCAGCTTATTTTAATAACTCTAATATTGTAGCAATTGTCTTAACACTCAGTGGTATTGCACCTTCAGGTATTATTGGTGGTGCTTATAGTTTTGCTCCAACACGTACTAACGGTACAGGCCCATTCACTTTCACGTCATCTGGGTTCACCAGCACTGGCCTATCCGTCAATGCTACTACAGGTGTTGTTAGTGGTACTTATAGTGGGGCTGCTGGTACGCTAACAGCTAGTATCACAGTAACAGATAGTCTCAATGCAACATCTACTCTTCCAGTGTCAATTGTGATGACAGCATCTGGTGCAGAGATGGTTGGTGGATTTGCTATTGGTCAGGCTGCACCTTCTACGCCTATCTATGGTAGCACTATGAACCTTGATGGCCTAAAGCTAACTGGAGGCGATGACTTCAATACTGCTATGGTGCCTGCGACTTGGTGGAATGGCCGGAATCCCACCGGTAAGTACTCTTCTCCACATCTGTCTAATGCAATTCGTGGCACCAATGAGAGTGTTGATTACCACATGCTTGTGGACCCCTATTGGCGCGGTGTTACCAGTCAGAGTCCAACAGACCTAAATCAAAATGCAGTGACGATCTCAGGTGGCTATGCTACTATGACGGCTTTTGCCCCACCAGCACCGATCCTTCCATTCCTGCCTACAACCTACGGTGCACGCGGTGACGCACAAGGTCGCCCACAACTACTTTCTGGTTCTCTGAAGACTGCTCCACACTACATGCTTTCGGCTCAGGCTGATTTTGCAGTGGTCGTGAAGTTTAGATATACAACAGGTATTGCTACAGGTTCTTGGCCATCATTCTGGACTTCAACATTCTTCTGGCCAGACTACGGCGAGATTGATATCTTTGAAGGTAAGCAGAACGTCGCAGGTAACTATAGCTCAGCTAATAACGTTATCGCTTCAGATACCGATGGTGGTGGTGCAGCGACTAGTGCTGTTGCTAGTGGTATCGTACCAAATGGTCGTCCGGTTCTTATGGCAGCCGTTAAGCGTGGAAGCCGCGTGACGTTCTACGACGACTTCGCAACAGAAGGTGTAATGGTTGGTCGTGGCTTCGTTGACAATGCTCGTGTATTACGTATTCGGGGTGCTCATGATATCCGTCTAGATCACGCCATCTCGTCAGGTTGGGACGGCACCACCTTCGACATCTCTGGTTATCCTAAGGCTATTGATTTTGACTTCTGGCAAGCTTGGACTCCAGTAGCTGGTGGTAATAAATCTGATGCAGTTGTGTTGTCTCCTGTGAACGTAACAGCAGGTGGAGCATGGACTGCTACTCTTCCTTCAACTACTTCATTATTTGGCAGTGGTGCAGGTCTAGAACAGGTCAGTGGAGCTTACGACAACTTTGATGCTCCCGGTTATACCAGTCGAAATACTACTACTAAGATTCCCGGTGGTATGTCAGTTGATCTAACTACTCGTCAGATTACTGGAACGGTTCCTAGCGTCTATGGTGGTCGTGTCTTTGTTATGTTGATGTACAGTTACGATGACGGTACCCCAGCAAAACGTGTCTTCTTGCCATTCAATGTGGCACCAATCAACAAGAATCTATTCACCAGTATTGTACTGTCATCTGGAGCAGCTTTCGATCAAACAATTGCTTATACTGACGTTCACTCTGGAAATCTTGGACACACATATAACGTTGTAGTCACTGGTGGTTCTTGGCTTACAGTCACAGGTAATGGTGGTACTTCACCCCGTATTCAAGGTACGGCTCCTAACGCTGATACAACACTCACTGTTACTATTACAGCAACGAACAGTATTGGTCAAACACTTACTGTTGTACGTACAGTCGGTTCCCAAGCAGCAGTAACTGGATTTGATCCAACAACTTGGGGTTCAGTAATTGAGTGGTGGGACTTCAACAACGCGACGAAGGTCTTCACCGGCTCAACCGGCACAGGAGCTGCAACTCCAGATGTCAGTAAGATTGGTTCCGTAGTGGGTCTAAAGGCTGGTTATCTCGCTGCAAACGGCACAACAGCGGCACAGCCAACATATGTTACAGCAGCTAACGGAAAGAAAGCCGCAAAGTTCACACGGGCTAATACTACTCGACTCACCGCAGTCGATGCACCTCTAGCAGCTACAGCAGATGGTGAAGATAATGCTTATGCTATCGTCTTTGCTGCCAAACGTGGTACTCCTGGTGTTCTATCTACCGTATGTTCTTTTATTCGAGACAGTGCTGCAACCACAGCAGATGGTATCCGACATAATTTCACAGCAGCGGATGCAGTCTCGATCTCTCGGCAGTCCAACGGCACCACGGTTTCTGCAACTACAGCATCTTCGGTTGTTCCTACGGATGTCTGGTCTACAATCAGTATTATCTTTGCGGGTACTACAGTTACAATGCGTAAGGACGGTGTAGTAGTTCTCGATGCGGCTCCTTGTGATGCAGCTTCTATTCCTCTAACCAAGTTCTCAATGGGTGGCTTCCTTTCGTCAACTAATAAAACATGGGATGGTACACTAGCTTTCGACGGTATGATTGGTGAAATTGGTGTTCTAGATGCCATCGCCACTACTGATACTACTCTTGTACAGGCTGAGAACTACCTAATGGCTAAGTGGACTAACTAAACCTTTAAATTATTGAAGGAGACTAGCGTAAAATGCCTCAAGATATCTCTCTCGGTGCCTATAACGCAGCATTTCAACCTCAAGCAAGTCCTGCCGCTGAGAGTTCACGTATCTTAAAAGACACAGAATGTAATTTATATGCATTAAACTGCTATTCTACCAGTGCCGGCCTAATTATCCTTCTAGATGAGTCTGTTGTTCCAACAAATGGCATCTCAATTACTCCTAAAAAGGTATTTAGTGTTCCGGCAAATGGTATGTTCTGTTATGATTGGCGCTATCCTATTCGATTTGCCAAAGGATGTGTCATTTTATTCTCAACTTCAATGAATCCTTTCGTCTGGACTCCCAGTTCAACTGCTTTTATCTCTGGAGAGGTCGTCTAAGTGGGCGGTTTTTCTAGTACAGCAGCGGCAGTTCAACAGGCGATCACTCTAGCTAACGTTGCACCAATGAGTGAAGCTACTGCACCTGCTGCTGGCACTATGGATATGGCTACTAGAGCAGATCATCAGCATCCCCGACTAACTAGTTCAACTAATCATACTCTAGATGCTAGTGGTTTTGTTACAATTACGTTCACTCGGACATTTGATGCAGAACCTGCCATTAGTTTGACTGCTTTAGGTTCTGGCACAAGTCCAGTTCCAGATTTTAGGGCTGATTTCATTAAGACTGGTGCTCTATGGACAGGTGCAACTATCTACGGAGAACGTCCTAGAGCACTCCCAACGATTGTACCACTGAATGGTGGACTTATCGGACTATTATCAACTCTAGTCTCTGCACTTAACCCTATATTAGCGTCTCTCTCAGGTTTTCTTCCAATTGAAGCTGCTGCTGGTGCTAGAGTGTCTGCTGTGGTCATTAAGAACTCTACCCCAACTTAATAGGAAACAATTATGGCTTTAATGCAAAAACCCTCAAGTTCTAATTCAGACAAGAAACTGGAGCAAGATGAGGCTAGAGATATTGTTGTCTCACTAGAAGAGGGCGGTGACGTAGAAGCCGAAAATATCAAGTACTCTAGTGTCGCTGATCACGTTCTAAAGAGATTTAATCGTTCCAAGGACAAGAGACGTAATGATGAAGAGCGCTGGCTAATGGCTTGGCACAACTACCGAGGTATCTATGGTCCAGAGACTACTTTCACGGATGCAGAGAAGTCAAAGGTTTTCGTTAAGATTACTAAGACAAAGGTTCTCGCTGGTTATGCACAAATCACTGATGTTCTGTTTGCTGGTTCCCGTTTCCCAATTGGTATTCAAGCTTCTAAAGTCCCATCAGGTGTGGATGAGGTAATAAGCGTAGAGACACAGAAGCCCCAAGCTGGCCCCAAGCCTCCTGAAGCACCTGATGTCACTATCTCTCGTCCAGAAATCTCCGAATTCATTAAGAAACGTCTTAAGGATGTTCCAGAAGAAGAGATTCGGAGTGAAGCAGGTCGTACCCCCACATCAGTCAACTATTATCCAGCTGCTGAAATTGCTCGACAGATGGAAAAGAACATCCATGATCAGCTAGATTCAACTAATATCACAAAGCATCTACGATCTTTTGTCTTTGAGATGTGCCTACTTGGTCACGGCATCATGAAGGGTGCATTGGTAGAAGAGAAAGAGTATCCGAAGTGGGATTCCGAAGGTAATTATATCCCTGTAAGGGAAACAGTCCCAGGTTCTCGTTCAGTATCACTCTGGAATGCATATCCTGATGCTGATGCTCGAAGTATGTCTGAATGTGAAGAGTTTACCGAACGACACCGGATGAGCCGAACTGAAATGAAGGACCTAAAGAAGAGTCCATATTTTCGGTCTAAGACAATCGATAAAGTCTTGGAGATGGGACCTAACTACGAACCTGAATATTGGGAACGTACTATTGAGGATAACCCACTAACTACTGAAGTTGATCGGTATGAAGTTCTAGAGTATTGGGGTACAGTAGACAAAGAGACTGCTGAAGATGACTATGACTTTGACATTCCTAAGGACCTCAAGAATCTAGACCAGTTTCAGGTTAATATTTGGGTCTGCCACGGTCAAGTGATTCGTATGGTGATGAATCCATTTACTCCAGCTCGCATTCCTTACTATGCATGTCCTTACGAGATCAACCCTTATTCATTCTTTGGTATCGGTCTCGCTGAGAATATGGAAGACACACAGCTACTAATGAATGGCTTTATGCGTATGGCTGTTGATAACGCTGCACTCTCTGGTAACCTTCTGATTGAAATCAATGAAGATATGCTAGAACCCGGACAGAGTATGGATGTATTCCCCGGTAAGACTTTTAAACGAAGTGGTGGTGCCCCCGGTCAAGCTATCTTCGGTACTAGCTTCCCTAATATCTCGCAAGAACTCCTGACTATGTTTGATAAGGCTCGTCAGCTTGCAGATGAATCAACAGGAATGCCTTCTTACTCTCATGGAGGTGTCGGTGTTGGTGGTGTAGGTAAGACTGCATCTGGTATGTCTATGCTCATGGGAGCTGCTGCACAAAACATTAAGTCTGTCGTACGTAATATTGATGACTACTTGCTCGCCCCACTCGGACGGGATTACTTTGCTTTCAATATGCAGTTCAATTTTGATAAGAAATATACAGAGGGTGATCTAGAAGTACTCGCTTTGGGTACAGAGAGCTTAATGCGTAATGAGATTCGTAGTCAGCGGCTACTACAACTTGCACAAACTGCTGCTGGTAATCCATCGATGGCTCCGCTCATTAAGTGGGATTACATTCTACGAGAGTTTGTCACGTCACTTGATCTTGATGAAGACAAATGTATTAATGATCCTCGTGAAGCTCTTCTACAGGCAATGGTCATGAGGCAACACGCAGAAGCAATGGGTTCAGCTAATCCTAATCAACCAGCGATTGGAGGTGGTCCTAACGGTGCCCCAAACCCAAATGATCCCACAGGGACAGGGAATGGAAACATAGCCCCAGGTGCAGCACCCGGACCCGGTGCTCAAGGGTTTACAGGTGCAGGTGGTGCTTCAGGTGGAGGTGCTGCTGCTAATCAACAGGCTGCTCAAGCCCAACCTCAGGTAGCCTAAATGGATAAGAGTATTGCAATTAGTCTGCTACCTTTGGTTAATAACCGTGAGCTGATGGATCTTCTACAGATTTATGCTGAAAGTCGAATTGCTCGCAGACATAAAGATATGGAAGACTGTCACATGCATGATCTCAAAGGTCATCAAGATGCAATTAAAGAACTTAAACGTTTTGAGACCCTAAGGGCAGAAGTTATAGAGAAGGCTAAAAATGGCTGATGCAATCCGGAAGTTTCTGACAGATGAAGAGACAGGGGCTATTAAGCTTCAGTTCCTAGATGCTGACACAGGTCTAGATATTCCTCTGACAGAGCTTCTGGATTATAACATCCTAGCTGAGAATGGCTTAGGACAATTAGCTCCAGTTAATGCTGGTATCGCTCCTTCTATCGATCAAATTCCTACTGATAATCCTTTAGGTCCTCAAAAGCCTATTGAGCTTCCACAAAAGGGTTCTGACGGTAATCAAGGACGATTCGGAGATGGAGCACCCAGACAAGCCTCTAATAACTTCGGATACGTAGATAAGCCGGGTATTCTTGGAGCCGCTAAGTTTGCAGGACCTCTCGCGGGAATGGCAGGGCTTACAGGTCTAGCTGGACCACTAGGTGCTGTTGGTGTTGCTGCCCGAGTGGCTGGTACTATGATCAACAGTAACAATGCTCTGGCTACTAGTGCTGCTCGTCAGTCCATGGGCCTAGCTGGATTAACTGGTCCTCAAATCGGTATGCAGACTCTCTCCGATAACCAAGGTCAAGTAGCAGATGTTAATGCAAACGGGCAGACTTATAGTGTTGGTCTAGAAGCAGAGACGCCAGATGGTCGTACAACTCTCACACCTTCAGAAGCTCGTCGAAGAGCACTAGGAGATGTAACAGAAGCTACACCCGAACAAACCAAAGAAAATGTTAGTCAATTCAATAAAGATACTGGCACACAATCTAGAGGTATGCTTGGTAAGATTGCAGATAATGTTCTAGGAAGGACTCCAGAGGCCCCACAGGCGACGATCACTCCTACAGTGTCCAATCCTCTGTCTACTACCACTACTGGCCCTGTAGCCACCTCTGCGGCCTCGCAATTGGGCATTAACGCAACTGGTAAGGGACTACTTGGTGATCCAAAAAGATCAGTACCTAGTTTTAATGAAGTAAGTTCTGCTGCTAACTCTCCGTCTATTCCTGCTTCTCCAGCTTCAGCGTTCCCCGGCTACGGTAAAGAAACTTCACTAAATCAAACTCCTAATGTCCCCGGTCTAGCTGGTATCTCAAAGAGTTTTAAAGCCGGTACATACGGTACTATTGCTGATACAGATAGAACTAATCTTGATCCCGATATCGGTAAGGTACTTGATAACATCGGAGAAAAGGTTGGAATGAATGTGGGTATTAACTCAGGTTATCGTGATCCGGGTAAGAATGCTTCAGTAGGTGGTGCCAAGAGTTCTCAGCATATTCAAGGTAAGGCTGTAGACGTAAATACTACTGGTTGGAGTGATGATCAAAAGGCTGCTGCCCTAGATGCTGCTGCAACTGCTGGTGCTAAGGGTGTAGGTATTTACTCTAGTGGTAACTCACTTCACTTAGATACTCGTAAAGACTTTGGTACTTGGGGTGCCGGTAAGAATGCCTACGGTGGTGTCAGTATTGATGATCAACCCGGATGGGCTCAGGATACCCTACATGCTATTCAAGATGCTGGACAGTTTAATCCCGGCCCTCGTTACGGACCAATTGCTCAAGACAAACCAGCTAATCAAATCGCAGACAATCCGACAACTACTCAAGGTTTAGCTTCTCTAGTAGATCAAGATATCAGTAACCAGACTGTCGGTCGTCTACAAAATGCAGGATTTGCTCCCAACTACACAGACCAAGAAAAAACTACGATGGCTGTTGGGCTTGCGGGTGAACTAGGACCTAAGACTCTTCAAGGTGTTCTCGATGGTGATCCTAAGTCTCTTGAAGAGGCCGCATCCGTAGCATCTGTTATGTCTAATCGCATGGCGGAAAAAGGAGTTGCTGGTGTTCGTGATCCATCACAGTTTAATGCTTTTAGTACTAGCGTCAATCCTTTAAACGGGAACGTACCCGCTGATACTACTAAAGCTAACTTTGAGAAATACGGTGGTGCTCTGATGGGTGTCGTCAATGATGCTGTCAGTGGTAGGATTCAAAGTCCAACTCCAGATGCTACTCACTATGCTAACTATGATGTAGAAGGTGTAGATAAGAGTTGGCAGGGAGCTACTACAGGTGTTGCTAAAGTTGGTCAACATACATTTGGTACAATCAAGGGTGAGTTCGACCAAAAGAAATCCGCTGCTGCTCAAGAACAAGAAGCTAGAGCTAAACAAGCAGTTGCAAACTTTGCGGGATACAGTGGTGCTGCCTTTAAGGATCAGAAAGCCGACCGTAAAGCTACAGACGTAACCGGACTGGCTAAGGTGAGTACTTCTACTCCTGCCAAGAAGGAAACAAAGAATCCAGAACAAGCCGCTAATAAGAAAGCCGAAGCTAAGAAGCCAGACTCATCTAAAACTTCTACAGGTCCATCAAGTCGTGGATCAGGTGGTAATACCACAACAGGAAGTGGCGGAATGGGTGGTGTTAAGAGTAAGGGCTCTGATGGTGGAGTTGGTGGAAAAAGTACCGCTAGTGCTTCCGGTGACGGTGGTGGTGGTAAAGCGAAGTCTTCGGACTCTAAATCTAAAAGTGATAAAAAATAATCTCAATCAATCGGCTACCCGAGTTAGGAAGACCTCCAACTGTGGCCCCGAAAAGGAACTATATAAATTATGGCACTATATCGTAATAAGTATCGTGAAGAACTCGAAGATGAAGTCCTGGAAAATGAAGAGGACGGTAACGACGAGAGTGGCGAAACAGAAGTAAAGTCCAACGAGAACGACCCATATTCTAAACGATACGCTGATCTCCGGCGAGGCTCTCAGAAGGCCCTGTCCGAACGTGACGCAGAGATTAAATCACTTAAGGACCAACTTGCAGATGCTGCTAAGGCTAACATCAAGTATCCCAAGAGTGAGGAAGAAGTTAAGGCTTGGATGTCTCGATACCCTGACGTAGGTGATATCGTTAAAACCATTGTCCTTCAAAATATTGCTGAATACGACAGCGGTAAGGCACCAGAGTTCAATCGAGTTAAGGAACTTGAAGAGCAGATTGCCCGAGATAAGACTGATCGTCAGCGCGAGGTTGCTATTAGAGAAATTGTTGAGGTCCATCCAGACTTCTTGTCTCTAGTAGACGAAAATACAGACAAGGGTAAGAAATTCCACGAATGGGTTGCGGATCAGGACGATTGGGTAAAGTATGCCCTCTACGAGAATGAGACCAAATCCAAACCTGCAATTGATGCTGTTGATCTGTATAAGTCACGAAATAAGGGTTACGACAAGGATGACCGAAAGAATGCTGCTAAGTCAGTATCACGTCAATCCAGTGGTAGTCCTAAAGAGGGAAGCAACGCTCGCTTCTCTGAGTCAAAGGTAGCCGCAATGTCCACTCGGGAATATGAGAAGTTCGAAGCTCAAATCCAAGAAGCCATTGAATCTGGTGAGTTCGACTACGATCTCCAAGGTTAAGACTCCTACCCCCGCGCGAGCGGGCCTACTAGGTGTTACCTAAGACAACAAACTAATTGCATAAAAGATTACCTGACTAAATTAGACCTCAATAGGTACGGAGGCATCCAACCCTAACGACTTACTCTAATAAAGACAGCCTCTTTTGGTAAAGTGTTTGGCACTAAAACTACAATAAACCCAAATCATTTATCAAAATAAGGAATTAATATAATGGCTTTTCAAAAGGCTGCTGGCTACCAGAACCTACCCAATGGCGTCTTTTCGCCAACTATCTTCTCTAAGAAGGTACAGACCTCATTCCGTAAGGAATCAGTAATTGAGGATATTACCAACAACGATTATTTCGGTGAGATCAGTGCCTATGGTGATTCCGTTCGCATCATCAAGGAACCCGAAGTCAGTGTTCGGCCATATGCTCGTGGTACCCAGCTAACTTCACAGGAACTCCTCGACAGTGACTTCACGCTGATCGTTGATCGTGCTAACAGCTTCCAGTTCCGAGTTGACGACATTGAAACCTCTCAGTCACACGTCAATTGGGCTGAACTAG
The DNA here is from genome assembly GCA_025802455.2 of Iodosphaeria phyllophila. NCBI lineage: Eukaryota > Fungi > Ascomycota > Sordariomycetes > Amphisphaeriales > Iodosphaeriaceae > Iodosphaeria > Iodosphaeria phyllophila. The sequence continues at coordinate 9,451 of JAOYMO020187437.1, read as the reverse complement.
CCTCTAACCGTGCTGCTTATCGTCTTAAGGATGCACATGAGCTAGACGTACTAGGTTACCTCGCAGGTTACGAACAGCTAATCGCTGGTGGTGTATGGACTCCCCGTACTACTGCTGTCGGTACAAAGGCTGACTCAACTGCTGGTAATGATGAACTACTCGCTAAGAACAAGCTAACTCGTGGCTCTTTCGGTGCTAGTGCCAACCCAACCTATTCCATCGTTACTGGTCTAACTGGTACTTACGATGCTACTCCACTACAGATCATGAACCGTATGTCACGTCGTCTAGATCAGGAGAACGTATCAAAGGATGGTCGTTGGTTTGTTGCCGATCCGATCTTCTACGAGATGCTCAGCGATGAGAACTCAAAGCTAGTCAATAACGACTACAGTGCTAACCAGAACGCTGGTGGTATTCTCCGTAACGGCAAGGTTACTTCAGGCATGATTCGCGGCTTCCGTGTTTATGTCTCAAATAACGTACCATTCGTAGGTACTGGCCCAGAGACTGTCACTGTCGGTGGTTCAAACGCTAACTTTGGTATTCTTCTAGCTGGTCACGATAGCGCCGTTGCTACTGCCACTCAGATCATGAAAACCGAAAAGTTCCGTGATCCAGACAGCTTCGGTGATGTTGTTCGCGGTCTACAGGTCTACGGCCGGAAGATCCTCCGTCCAGAGGCACTCATCTCCGCTATCTACAACAAGAACTAAGGATATATAGAAAATGGCTACTATTGACGTCACTAATGCTCTACAGGATCTAACCCATCCCTCAAAGCACGCCCACGTATATACCGTCGCTCACGTACCAGTAGCAATTGATTTTGCCGCTGTTCTAGCTAAGAAGGGTTCTGCCCTAGTTGCTGGCGACATTATCCGTGTCTTTAAGGTACCGCCCAAGACCATCATGAATAACGGTTGGCTTGAGGTACTACAGGCTGCTGCTGCTAACCTAACCACCTGCACTCTGAGTGTTGGTCTAGAAACAGCCGCTCCTTCCCGATTTATCTCGGGCTTCAACTATAAGACTGCTGCTGTCGGTGACTTTGCTGCTGATGCTGCTACCCCTACACGAGTGATCGTAGGTAACACTACTGATTATCTGTCCATTACTATTAACACTCTCACAGGTGTTCTAGACAGTGGTATCGTGAACGTAGCTGCTTCTCTTCTAGATGTTTCCGATCAGTCTCGTACTGCTGGTCTAGCTAACCGTCGCTAACCACAAATCTGGGGACCTCAGGAACCATCTTGGGGTCCCTTTTTCTTAACTTGCGAAGGAACATGTATGGCTTCGACTTTCCTACAACTAACCAACAGAGTACTTCGACGTATTAATGAAGTAGAACTGACAGCCGATAACTTCTCAACAGTTCGTGGGATTAATGCTATTGCCAAAGATGCTGTTCTAGATGCAATCCAACGAATTAATAAAGAGTACTACCAGTGGCCATTTGATATTGCTTCTGCATCACAGACACTAGTTGTTGGTCAATCTTTGTATACTTGGCCCGCAGACTTTAGGACTTGTGATTGGGACAGCTTTCAACTTCTAAAAGACGACACACTAAACATTAATACCACTAAGCTTCAACACATTGACCGAGAACAGTGGTATGACTACGCTAAAGATCAGGACGACGACAATTTGACTGCCGGACGTAATATTCCAACTGCTATCTTTGAGGGCAAGGGACTAGCTTTTGGTGTCACTCCAAATCCAGACAAAGCATATGTAGTCACCTATAACTATTTCAAGCATCCAGCTATTCCAGACCTACCAACTGACATGTGCAATATCCCAGAAAACTATGAGTATATCATTATCGATGGTGCGATGTTCCACATGAAGGTGTTTAAAGAAGACTCAGACGGTGCTCAACTCTATGACGCTAAGTACAAAGAGGGCATCAAACTAATGAAGTCTATCTATGGTCGTAAGTGGGAAAATGTAACTGACCGTCGAGTAACTCGTGGTACAAGTAGAGGATTTATTTATGGCCGAGGCTATTGAGACCGCTAAGGTTATCTGTGAAGGTGGTCTATACAGCAGTCAGAACTTCTTAAGCTTAAGTGAAAACTCTCCCGGTAGTGCAAACTCTTTAATTAACTTTGAAGCATCTCTATATGGTGGCTATCGTCGGTTAGATGGTTATGCTCCCCTTACGTCTCAAAACAGTGGTACTGTCGATCTGGCAGGTGGTAACGGTAAAATCTTATGTGTCGCAATTCATCGAGATCTAATTATTTGTGCCCGTAAAATTGCAGGTAATCTCTATAAGTTCTATGTAGCGAATGCTAATCTAAATTGGACACAGCTAACGAGTGGTAGTCTTACACTATCTTCTATTGGTGTCACAAAGATCCGTTGGATTACATTTAACTTCAATGGTACCGAAAAGATCATGTTTGTGGATGGTGTCAATAAGCCTACTATCTACGATGGCACTAATTGGAGTACAGTCAGCGGTGATCAGCTAATCCTAAAGCCTAGGTACATCAACGTCTGGAAGAACACAATCTTCTTGAGCGGAGACCAACAGTATCCTCAACTAGTAGCCTATAGTAATCCTTCTGATGAATCTATATGGACTGCTGCTGGTGGTGCTGGACAGATCTTGGCTGGTTTCGACGTAATGCAGATTAAACCTTTCCGTGAGGCACTGTATGTCTTCGGGCGAAAGAACATTAAGAAGATTGAACTGAACAGTACTACATTTGTGATTAATGACGTAGCGGCTAACATTGGTTGTATCGCATCTGACAGTGTAGTGGAAGCCAACGGTGATCTACTCTTTCTAGCTTCTGACGGTATCCGTACTATTAGTGGTACTGAAAAGATTGGTGACGTTAATATCGCTTCTGTGTCTAAAAAGATCCAACAAGTAGTTGTGGGAATGATCACAGACCACGTTATGGACGAAGTTACCGCTCTGGTAGTTCCGAATAAATCTCAAGTACGTTTTCTCTTTAGTGACCCTACTGATCCAGACAACACAGCTAATGGTATCATCGGTTGTATTCGAGAGTCTAATGGTGATGGTGTATGGGAATGGGGCGAACTAAAAGGTATCCGAGCTTCTTGTGCTACTAATGGCTTCATTATCAACCAACAGTACGTATTACATGGTGATTATAACGGTAAAGTTTATCGAGAAGAAGTGGGAAATACTTTTGATGGCCAACCTATTAATGCTACGTATCAAACTCCTTATCTAGATTTTGGAGACACTCAGCGCCGCAAGACTATGAGAGTTCTTAACGTATTCGTTAGACCAGAGGGTAACCTTTCGCTTCTAACCAATGTGAACTATGACTACGGTAGTATGTATGTCTTAAACCCATTAGGATATATTACGACTAGTGGTGGTACAGTTGCTGAGTACGGTCTCACAATTCATTACGGTGAAGCTGGAGCTGTCTACGGACGAGTCACTACTCCTGTGATGGTCACTAATATTCAAGGAAGTTTCTTTTCCACACAACTTACATTTTCAACTAATACAATTTCACCATCTTATTCTATCCAAGGGCTGGTGTTTGAGATCTCAATAGACGGGAGAAATTAATGGGTACTGGTTACACACGGCAAAGTGCTGCGGATATTGTCGATGGACTACCCATTACTGCCGCCCCACTAAATGCTGAGTTCAATTTAATTAAGGATGCTTTTGATGCATCTACAGGCCACTCACATGATGGTACTGCTGGAGAGAGTCAAAAGATCGTACTGACAGCCGCTGCAAACGTCACTGGCACTCTTCCCCTAGCAAATGGTGGTACAGGTAGTACTGATGCAGCAACCGCTCGTACGGCCCTAGGATTGGGCTCTATGGCCCTTCAGAATTCTACTGCTGTTGCTATTACGGGCGGTACTGAAAGTGGTCTTACTCGTACAGGTGGAACACTAGCTACATCAACTATTACTAGTTCACCCATTAGTGGTAGTACTGGTTCCTTCACTACTCTAACTTCTCCTAGTGTCAATCTAACAGGCGGTACGATTAGTGGTGTCACTTTCTCAAGTAGTGCTACTACAATTACAGGTGGGGCTATTAGTGGTGTAACGCTTTCGACTAATAGTGCTACGATCACTGGTGGTACGATTACTGGTATTACTGACCTTGCGATTGCAGATGGTGGTACTGGTGCTTCTAATGCTTCTAATGCTCGAACTAACCTTGGTGTAGCTATCGGTACAGATGTACAAGCCCAGAGTGCTGCTCTACAATCTATTGCAGGACTAACTACCAGCGCCAACCAGCAGATCTATACCACGGCTGCCAATACGTATGCAACTACATCTTATACTGCATATGCTCGAAGCTTAGATGCTACAATTGATGCTGCTTCGTTTAAAGCTCTTCTGTCTTTAGTTAAGGGTGATGTTGGTCTCGGGAACGTAGATAATACTTCTGATGCCAGTAAGCCTGTATCAACTGCAACTACAACTGCTTTGAACACTAAACTTAATAGAGCTGGTGATACTGTCACTCCCGGCAGCTTTACTATCAACAGTACGTCTAACAATAATCCTTTGGTACTTCTGAGTGATGGTAATACGTTCTTAAGTTTCTATAAAGGTGGTAACGCTACTACTCGGACAGGGTATATCCAAGCTAATGGTACAGGACTCACTATCAATCCAGACACAGGTTCTATCAGCCTAGCTGCTGCCACTACAGTAACTGGTGCTTTGACTATCACTGATACAATCAACTCCGGAAATGGTGCATCTTTTGGTAGTCTAACTTCTAGATCTGCTGCAACAATTCAAGGCGTAATCTCTTCTACTGGTTATGGTGATTCTACCCAATGGGCCGGTGTTGTTAATGCTGCTGTACGAGATATCCGTAACGTTAGTCAGGCAAGCCAAGCTGTAGGTGCTGGTACATACACTGCACCTACCGGTGCTTTTATTAATGGTATGACATTTGCAGATAATACGCCCAGTCGAGTAAACTCTTTCACATACAAATTTGTACAAGTGTATAGCCTAGCCTCTGGTTGGTTTAACATGACTTCATCTTAAGGAGCTATAATGACCTATTACGGTAAATGGGAGATTTATACTCCTACAGAAGGTAACTTACGAGCTATCTGCTACAAGAACGAAGACGGACTCGATTGGTTTACTCTGACAAAGGGTATCATGCAGTGGAATGAAATTGGTGGTTACGTCTCTAGCTCTACTGGTGAGAACTTTATCGCAGTTGCTGACAATGGATTTATTGCCGGTAAGAATCGAGACGTAAGTGCCTTAATTCCTGAAAATCTTCACGTCTATGGTATTGATCCAACTCTTCAATGTGAGCCCGGACAGTTCTATAATGACGGAGAAGTTACAGATGCGCCAGAAGTTGAGTACGTAACAGAGGTAATCTCAGATCGTCAATTCTTTCAAGGACTGGCTGCTAGAGGATTAATCACTGAAGACGAGGCTTTAGATGCAGTAGGCCCTGGAGTTATTCCGGCTCAAATGAATGGACTAATTTCCCAACTTCCAGCCGATCAACAGTTCAGTGCTAAGATGCTAATTCGGGGTGCAACAACCTTTGAACGTTCTAATAGCCTAGCTGCTGTTATCGGTGTCTTATACGGTTGGGACTCAGACGATCTAGATGAATTTTGGAATTATGCAGCAACGCTTTAAGTGAGTGGAGTAGAAATGGAAGAGGTTAGGTTAAGAGATATTGAGAAACGCTTAAACTCCGTAGAGAATAATCAAGTCCTCTCAAACCAAAGTGCAGAGTTTGCTAAAGAACGAGTTTCAGAACTGTCCAAGAAAATAGAAAATTTACAGGCTGGTGTCTCTAGGCTTGTATGGGCTGCTGGTAGTATGTTCCTATTGGCTATCGGTAACTTCATAATTCAGGGGGGATTCAAGGTTGGCTGAACTAAACTTTAAATCTCTTAAATTCACCTATGGGTTAGCCCTTGCTTGTTTCCTTCTAGCAGTTCCCACATTCCTACAGGTTGCGTCTTGTGCAGAAACTTATTTTTATCCTGTTGTTGAAGGATTTGAGATGAGGACTGCTATTGAGACGCAAGCTAAACACACTATTTTGGCTGGGACTTATGATAGGAAACGTCAATGTGAGTTTAAGAATATCACTTGGTACGTAAGAGACGAAGATAGTAAAGAGAAAGTTCCAATTCCAATCAATCGAAAAGTTGCCCCTCCGACCAACAAACCAATCGGTAACTATAGTTTTGGACCTTGGGAACTCTGGATGTCTAAGCAACAAATGGAAGAAGATAGCTTTGCGGTTGTGCTGCACAATTGTCATCCGTTTTATCTAACCCGATCAGTTATCTATTCTAAAGGAAGTTTTAAATAATGGCACTTACTCCAGAGGAAATCGCAGCACAGGCAGCAGCCACTACAGCTCAATCTCAAGCAGCTAATCCAGTTACGGCAGCGGCTACAAGTGTCCCTGTTACGGCTACTACTCCAGTTGCTGCTGCTATACCCAATACTACTGTTAATACAGCCTATACAGAAGCTAACTTTCCGTACGAAGCCTTCCTAGCTGCTAATCCTAGTTTGGTCAGTGGTACTATTGATAGTCGAGACAAAAAGAGGGCTTACGAAGCATATGTAGCTCAGGGCTCTAGTTGGACTAATAATACCACAACTGATCCAATGGCTCTCCAGAACAACCTAACTAAAGCTGCTGACGCTGTTACGGCATCAATTCCAGCCGCAAATACTACAGTCAATGCTGCTAATGGCACAGCCCTTTCGGGTAATGCTGCTGTCGGTAACATCGATGAGAATGCTGCTGGAACCAATATCGACAAGAATAGTCCTACTTATCAAGCTGCTACTGGTCCTAATGCTACTACAGCTACTGTAGGTACTGTTGCTACTGGTACTGCTCCTACGGCTTCTGGTCCTGCTGCTAGTTATGAAGCTGCTACTGCTGCCGATAAGATGGCTCAAGCTGATATGGCTGCTGCTACTGCTACTATTAACCAACAGGCAGTAATTGACGCGGCAGACGGCCAGATTGATATTCAAAGTATTGCTTCTGGTAAGAATCCAGACGGTAGTGTAAATGCTACTGGTGCTGCAATGAACCAAGCTGCCCAACAGAATATCGTTAACGTAATCGACACTTCTACAATGGCCGGAAAGATTCTAGCCGAACAGTTGGGTGAAGGTAACTATACTGACAGTAAGGCAACACTAAAGGGTCAGTTAGATATTCTGTCTGCTGAATTTGCCAACGAAGACGGTAGTGCTAAGATTCCTTCTTGGGCTCAGGGTGCTGCTCGTAACGTCTCTAAGATTGCCTCATTTAGTGGTATGACTGGTACGGCTGCTACTGCTGCTATGGCTACTGCTATTATGGAAGCCTCTATTCCAGTGGCACAGGCTGACGCTCAGTTCTTCCAGACACTAACAATTCAGAATCTAAGTAATCGTCAAGAGCAGACCATCAATAAAGCTAATATTCTGTCTAAGATGGAAATGCAAAATGCTGATGCTCGGACAACTGTTGCCATTGAGAACTCTAAGAACTTTATGCAAATCGATCTGGCTAATCTGGCTAACGAACAGCAGGCTAGGGTTATCAACAGTCAGAACAGAGCACAGAGTATTCTAGAAGATGCTAAGGCTGTAAATACACAGAGACTATTCACTGCACAGAGCCAGAATGAAATGGATATGTTCTATGATAATCTCGGTGCTTCTATGTCTCAGTTCAATGCTTCACAAGCTAACGGCATGGCTCAGTTCAATGCTTCCGAGACAAATGCCACCAGTAAGTTTAACGCAGAGCTAGAGAATAGTCGTCAAGAGTTCTACAAGAATATGCAGTACAATATCGATGTGGCTAACGCTAAATGGAGACAGACAGTTACTCTCACAGAGAATGATCAGAAGTTCCAAGCTGCTGCTACAGACGTTGCTAATAGTGTGAACCTGACTAAAGAACAGATGACTCAGCTTTGGGATCGGTCAGATGCTCTACTAGATTATGTCTGGAAAAGCTCAGAGAGTGAGAAAGAACGGGCTAATAACCTACTACTGGCTCAAATGCAAATCAAGGCACAGGCTGCTCTAGCCAAACAATCTGGTAAGGATGCGACCTCTGCTGCTATTGGTAGTGGTATTGGTTCAGTTCTAGGTTCTCTCGCAGGTACAGAAACAGGTGCTAGTAAGCTCTTAAGCTGGCTACCATAAGGAATAGATATGACACTCGAAGAAACTATTGACGCAGCCATTAAAGCTTTTATTGAAGGTACTGATGATCGCTCTAAGATGGAAGCAATTAAGCCCTCTAAGTACAGTAAGAAATACTTTGATAGTACTGAGGAAGAAATGTTCCCAAGCTCCGATAGCCCTAAGAATGACAACCTAGCCAAGCTAGACAAACTAAAGAAGAAGGTTCTTTCCTAATGGCTCTAATTCAGGATTTTGACGGCCCAATTCCGGGTGAAAACTATACGAGTGACACAAAGAACTACCCTTGGCATCGTCCTCCTGAATACACGGATATTGATGATGCTATCGATTATACTATTAAAATGTTTGGTAAGAAAGAGGCTGCTTTTGGTCTGATCACTATGCTAGAAATGGGTATGGATGTATCTACTCTAACTCGTACGTACGTTATTAGTGGTATCGGTCAAGGCAGGTGGACTCCAGACTTCGCAATTCTACTAGCAGGTCCAGTAGCTCGAATCATCCAGCTCACGGCTAAAGCATACGGTGTTGATGCTGAACTAGGTATCGACGATAAGATGCCACCTACTAAAGTGTTTCTAGATGCCTACTCTAAGGTTAGTTCTGGGAAAGCTCAAGATGCTGTAGAGAGTATTGATCCAGACCAAATTAAGAGTGAAGCTGCAAGTCAGCCAGAACCTGAAGCTCCTGCTACTGGAAGGGGTTTTATGAGTAAGCCAGCGCCAGTACAAGAGGAAGTAATGTAAAATGGGTTTTATGGCAGGACTTGGAGGTTTCTCCGAAGCATTTGGTAAGGCATACGCTCAAAGTAGCTCTCAGACTAGAGACATCCAAGCTAAGAGAGAAGCTCAAGACAAGGAAATCGAAGCTGATAACCTCAAGGATAAATTACGTCTAGACATCGAAACCTCAAAAGAACGACAGGCTCAGTCAGCTAAAGAGGGCAAACTAGTAGCTGCTGCTAAGCTCATCCACCAAGATAATCCTAATGCACCGTACGAAAATATCTTAGCTGATGTTATGTCAACTGAAGATCCTGATGCTGTTCGGACATCTTATGGACTACGTGATTGGGCAGATGCTGCTACTCCTGCGGCCACTTCAGCTACACCTTCGGCTGCTCCTGTTTCAGCTCCAATGAGTGCTGGCCCTAAGCCAAAGATTGATCAAGTTCCAACTGACACTCAAATGGCTGATGCGTTTCCAACTGATCCTACAGATGAACCTGAGATTCCAGGCACTACAGGGC
>JAOYMO020186502.1:0-32561 GCA_025802455.2 Iodosphaeria phyllophila | reverse complement strand
AAGGGAGGGCTGCTTTGTTATTTTTACAAGCGTCGATAGAGAGGTGATATCCGGGTTCCTGGGGATCTCGCATGCTGCGGCCATATCTAGGTGTGGAGGCGGGTGGGCAAATAGGTTAGAGAATTCGACCGAGGTCGAAGAAAATGGATGCTCGAACGGAGTAAACGAACCGAACATCCTCTAATCGCAGTCGCTTACCGCGTGGGGAGGAATGGCGTGACGAATGATTTGTGATGGGTCATTGTGATTGGTGCGAAAAAAACGTGACCGTGCCGTAATTTCAACTGGCTGCAAACAGGCACAGGGTTATTTGGGGCCGCATTCCTTTCGGAGCATTATCCTGGGATGAAACTTTATCCCTTAGAATGCGGAGGGACTTCGGTACACCAACGTTTCAGTGTCCCGAAGTCCATCCGCAGTCTAGGGGACAGGACATGGGGTTCAAGCGAACGGGGAAAAAAAGGATGTTGAGTATTATACCACCTAGACCAGCTACTACATTCCAAATTATACTCATCTGGACCAGGGGTTGCTGCCTCGTGCAACGAGCACGAGGCCCGACGTCTTTCGTCCGTGCCATGCGCCTGCTTTTTGTCCACCTTGACGCCAGTGCGTAGATATCATATCGAGGTTGGTGCTCGGCAGGCTCGCTGGCGGCGAAGATTTGGCGGTTTTTGTGATCCATCGATGATTAGTCTGCCGATCACAACCTCTAAAGTTGGGTACCAAGGCGGAAATCGGGGTCGGGCGCAAGACGGCGGAGGGTCTAGAAGTTCGACAATGGTCGTGAAGAACTGCCGGAGCACCATCAAAAAGGTAGTATCGTGAAACTGGTCTGGGATTGACTTAGCCCCTGTCCAAAAGTAACTGGATATCGGATTATAAACGAATCAGAACTTGAAGAGACAATATAGTCTAGTAGACGTACGTGATGCGTAATTGGGATATCTTAGAGTGGTATTGTTTTGTAGATACTCCTATCTTTTCTCCTCTCACTTCCTGCAAGCGAGATAGAATTTTGTTTTCTGCTTCCTCAACCACATCCCCCCTCCCGGCTCCCCCTCCGGCTCACCGCTAGCTAAAGCACCGCGCAAGACGATAGCGCCAGGACCAGTCAAGTCTCCCTTCAAGTCCAATTCCCTAACCCCCACCCCCTCTAAATTGCTCGCCCGGGTATATAGGGTATCAACAAAGAATACAGCGACGCTAGAAAAGCAAAGAACAGCCGCGAGAAGAAAGTACCGTAATATTTATCTATACGCCCATTAGACAAAAGGCCAACGTAGCCGCGATTAAGCCAAGCGGAGTAGATTTCCCCGGCGTAAATGTTGTATGTAGACAAGTGGAAGATCGCATGTAAAGTGGCAAGGGCGAGGACGACAGCGTCGGCGACAACAAAGCGCATCACCATGCCACTTCTTGCCTCCGTCGCATGAGGGATTCTGGACTGGATTCCGAAAAGGATCGATGATAGATAATACCCAGTACCATTGAACCAAGTGACCGGCAAGTAAGCAATGAAACCCCCCTCTTAACCGCCCACCAACCGCCCAAGTCTGCCTTTCTCTTGCTCCAGTTGCCCCAAAAAGTCCCTAAAGAAAAAAGCACAAAAGTGAACCAGATGCCGCACGCTGCGAGTTGCGAAGAGCCCCACTCCACTACGCCGCTAGCTGATGCAGTGAATATCGCCCAAAGCGAAGTAGATAGGTGTCAATAATGAATGAAAAATGACAGATATATCGCAGTAAGGAAATTTTTTGCAGAGGTCAGCTCTATCGATGAAACGATTTGAGCAGCACCTTCCTCCATTCCAGATAGTAGAACACCATTCATGAAGCGTTTCGCCGTCCACAGTGCCACATTTCGGATAGCAGGAGCAAGTACTGTACTCCAAATCCAAAGAAACCTTGGCACCTTCCCGAGTCACAAAACCCTCTCATCGGTTATCGTGGATGGAATCCTGACGCTTGCAGCAATTATCTTGGCACAATCGAAGGGAAACGGGCAATATACATGTGTTGATCAATTGCTAATGTAAAGAAATTGGTCGTGTAGAGGTTGAGCGCTCGAAATTGATTATTTCGGCGTGGGCTCAGAAGATCGCGATCGCTGTGGAGGCGGCATCGACTGTGCGAGGATCTCTGGGAGAAACTGATCGTTCTTCGAATTTCGAATCGAATGGTCCTGCGAATTGCTGATGATACTTGAAAAGCTTGAGCTCACGCGCTGTTCGGGGTTCTCCAGTAAAGGAAAACCAAGCTGATTGGCCAGGCCTATCAAAATTTCAAGATCAATGTGAAGTGCACTGGGTCGATGGGCGATGAGCTTGAAGAAACTAATAGTACGGTTGAAAAGTTCCACAAGAGTGTCTCGATTGATTAGTTGTCTCAGTTCAGTGTGTCTGTAGCAAGCCGCAAGAGTGACCAAATTTCCCCATTGACTGCGATGCGTTAGCGGAAGATAATTAATATGGTATAGATAATACATTAGTGTGTATTATTGGGACTTACGCATGCGCTGTAGTGAAGACGTTGGTAACAATGATACGATGGTTCGGATTCAAGCCATGGAAGGCTCGTGTACTCTCAATCAGCGCGTCGATGCCAAGTCGCGCGTAGTTGAGAGCTCGCGGATCCATGCTCGGTGGTACGTCAATCCCACCGACATCAATTTGGGACTGCGGCCACTGACTGCGATCAGGTGGCGAGCTGGCAAAAATATCGGTCTGCATCTGTTCTGAATTGAGAATCATCTTCACGAAGGGTCGGTAAATGATGACTTGCGAGCCCCAGTATTTGGCCCGAAGTCTAGCTGCGAGAATTTCATCGGCCGGGGGATCGTGGTTTGAAAACGTAAACTCCGAAGGACACCAGACATCCCTTGCATCTGCAACAGACGCTTGAACCATGATTGTTTTTTCTTCCATTGTTTTTCTCGAGTCCTCAGGATTGCTTGGATTGTATAGGAGATCGTGAATCTTGTTGAGCTGCTTCCGGAGCCATAGTTGGGCGTGGTAACTAGAAGTAACTCTCTCAGAGTGTCCGGCTTCAAGTGCCAGTTTTATGTTCGGAAATGGGACCTTGTCTTCATACAACAAGATCCCAGAGTGCGGAAACGGTAGTTCAGCCACAATGTCACTTTTCCCTAGATTAGTTGCGCTGTTTCGAAAGAGCGGAGAGAGATAAATCACCTTTCCAATTGCAAACAAGTCCAAAAGGCATAAGCACGCAGATTGTCCTTCGGATCGGTAATAAACCCTCCCTCATGTACGATCTTGGCAAGACGTGATAATGACCTAAAATTGTAAGTTTCAGCTCTACAACCCTCACTGGATAGATGGGCAATTCAGTGGGAACTTACGGTCTTAGTATATTTTGCAGCGTCACGCTGGCATGGTGCATGTATGACCAACTCTCCATAACTCGACCCAGTTGACCATGGTAAAGGCCAGCAAATAAGAAACAGTAGACGTGTTTCAGACTGGCGCCTCCAAAGTGATGGCCCAGAATCTCCGTGGCCAGAGTGTAGTACTCGAGGCCTGGTATTACATCGATATTCCGTTTACCGAAATGAGATATTTTGGGTCCATTTGTGACCCCTCCTTGCAAAGACGATCTGCGGCTGGGTTGGGTCCGTTCGTTTTCCTTGGGTGATGGGAGGCCAGACGACAGCGCGTTCGGTATTGACGGAGATTGTAATGTCGGCGATACTATGGCAGAGTGTCTTTGCTGGGGCGAAAAATGACTGGGCGCCTCGAACTCGGGAACAGGCTCGGGTATGCGCTCTTTGTGGAGACATATTTTACCCAGTGCCAGAACAAGCAGAACTAAAGCATGATGGATGCTACGAAAGGGCCTAATCGGCCTATACTGCCCAGATTGAAAACTGGGGGTATTAGTTGGGTCCTCCACTCCGGGCGATGCTCGTTTCCTTTTCAAGCTAGGATCGGAGTTAATATTCATGTTAGAGTTGCTCCCAACGGCAAATTTGACGTTCGTGCTAGATTTCCTGCCACCATCAGGTTTCGGTAATCCTTCAAGAAATATTGTGACAAGAGCATCCAGTTCCTTGGGCACTAAAATTGGATGCATGATCAGGATGTTATCCTTGAAGCTTTTGACATACTCCCTGACTTTCCGCAAGTCAAAATCTGGGGTAATTTCGGATGTGAATGAGGCAACCCCTTTGTACTCGACGTTTGTAACCGGGCTGGGAGCACCACCTGTTCGCATCCAATTTTCTTGTGGCGCCGAATTAAACACAGGCGGGGACGGGGCCATGTCTGAGAGGTCATCGCTGGGGTCCGTCATGATCTGATCCGCATGTCCGCCGTTGATGGATACTCCAAACTCCTCCGAATCATTCCCCTCACCCTTCCCAAAAATCCGCAGAATTCCTCGGCGTTGCTCTTGTCGTATAGGAAAATCTTCAAAGTGGTACACGCCCCTATCGTGTAACAATTGGTGGACCATACTTTTCACCGACGGCCATTGAAGTAAGAAATTTGCCGGTGTCGTGTGATTGATCGGTATGGACGGCTTCCCGGGTTCCACATGAGGGCCAGGTTGGCACTCTTCGTCGTCATGTTCGATCTGCCGTACCGTCAAGCGAGCCGTCTCGATATCTAACATCCGGCTTTCCTGCTCTCCTGGAGACATATGCTCATCATCGTCCGACACTTTCCCAGCTGTTGAAGGGGATTGAACCGACATCGCCATGTCATCTTCCAGAGGCTCTAATTTCGTGTCTATTTGTCCATTCTGTTTCATCACATTCCTCTCTAATTGGGTCATTCGTTTTTCCATTTTGCGGAGTTCAAGTATTAGTGAATCTTTCAGCGATGCCATCGCAATCACTATATCCATGTTCGCTTTGTCAGATCTACATGCAAGTCAAGTCAGTTACAAGTCAACGTGCGCTAGCGCACAAATGGATCAAACGTTAATGTATGGCCGTTGACAACGGTTGAAAACGTGAACGTGAACTGACTGCTTAGGAAGTGGCTCTCTGTAATTGCACTTAATACCCTTTTCACTGCAATTCTTGCAAGGCTTGAGTTCATCGCACTTGGCTTTCAACTGTCTACAGCTTTCACATGCCTTCATACTCATTAGCCTTGAATTACCCAAAATAGGTGGTGCAAGTTATATTCCCACCTGTGAGGCACGTTGCGCCTTGCGCTTCCCGGTAGAAACAGCTGCTACAGTTGGCGTGTACGGCTCCCCATTGCTAGATCCATATCCTTGCGCTGCTGACTCATAAGAGTGAGAGTGATGATGCGGCAAGGGGGTGGGAGGTGGATGGCCAAACGGTCCAGGCGGAGCAGGTCGATACATGGTCGGTGCTGGAGAATGTGGAATCGATGGTCCGCCGTCGTAACTCATGTGTCGTCGTTGATCGTCTGGATGTTGGGGCGGGTGTTGTGTGTTGATGGGCGGTACCGTCGGCGGAGGGGGCAAACCGTCAGGGGCGCCGCCGGTCGATCCTGGACGGCGCAAGTGTGGTAGTATTGCATCATCGTTTGGATCCCGCTTCACGACCGCATCGCCCCGGGCATAAGGATAGTGAGATGGGTGCGCCGGTGAATGAGGCTGTGGGCGGTGGTGGTCTGGCATGTTCGGCGGGGCGTATGATTCCTGCTCATGAGGCCTACGATCCTCGACATGATGAGACAGTGGAGGAGGTAGTGGGTGCTCTGAGGAGCGGTAGGGAGGATGAACCGGGTATTGAGGCGTGGTCGGGTTCGGAAGAGCTGACCATGGCGAAGAATTCGCAAGACGAGGCCTTTTAGACTCTGGTTGCCCAGGCTCCATGTTTGGAATGAGTTAGACGTGTCTATGTCATCGACTGGCTAATTTCAAAAACCATAAGTTAAGCTGTGACAGCGCGCGTGATCAACGAAGCCATGGAAGATGGCCAGACGTTGAAGGGGGCTAGAAGCAAGCACGGAAAATGGATGAAACGGATAGGCAGGTAGATACTTCGGCAAGCGAGCGTCAGTGAGGTCGAGAAAGGCGAGGGGGGACTAAGGCAGAGCCGATTAGTCTAAGTCGATATCCAAAGTGTCGGGGTGCCGTATCGCTTGGTCGCGTGGCCGCACTGGCCAAATATCGAGTGAAAGTATTGATACGTCGCAAGGACACTTGAGCAGAAGCAAAACTACAGTTTGCATGAGCACCCAGCAGAGAGGGCCTCCAGCACAGTCACGTCTGAATGGACACAGTCGTGGGGTCTGGAGACTAGTAGCACTCAGGTGATCAGCGGTTGGGCAGATATCATGATCGTGTCCCTGATTACCAAGAAGCCAGAGCCTTCTTGTAAGATCAAAATCGTATTCCAGGGCCGTGTCGATGCGAGTGAGGGGGTTCTTTTTTCTTTCTGGGACGTCAAATCGTTGTTGTAGCCGCAGAAAACTCGCCAGATCGAGTATGGACAAAGAGCGTGGACCAGGAGGTGTCACCAGCGACGGACAGGCACAGGTTGAAGGGTTCAGAAGAAGACCGCAGCGTTTGGGGTATCGGTACCGGTACCCACTCTTCAGGAATACCCGCACCTTGACATGCCTACTGGATGCACGTTACGTACTGTACCTTGGGCCACAGCAGTCCCGGTCCAAATTAATGATCGTATTTTATTAAACGGGGCTTTTTCGCGGCCGTTGGTTCAATAGCATATCTACATAGCCGCTACTTTACAGATCAGAGTACTGATACTTTTTACCTCCTTACTAAGTATCTCACCTATCGCAGTAACGTTGGTAACACCTCTCACGACTTGCTAGCTGTCGCTATGTCTGCCTTCCTTCCGAGTCCCGGGCAATACTCACCCATAAGATTTTTTTCTAAATGATTACCCATGGCTAGGTGGAGTACTACTGACCCGTCCAATACACATTCGTGGAGCTTTCCCTTTCCTCTGCGCGGCACGGCTGACAGCTGCTGGTGCAGCAACGGTCCTTAATAGTACCCACCCCAAAAAGCGAATTCAATCTCTTTTCCCTGCCAAACACAGCTCGACCGAGAATGACATGCAACATTCGGCGCGTTTGCGGTGAGGTTTGATGCGCTTGCAGCAGCGATACTGAGGTGGGGAGCGTGCAGGAGCACCAATTGTTCGAGTGCAGGTAAAATAATATCTCCAATATTTGAAGCTCACGTTCAAACAACTGGAAGCTTCTTTGGCGGTTACTCCCGTTGAGCCGGGGTAGAGCGGTGTGAGTGACACTTTGCGAGAAAGTTAAGAGGCGCAGGATTAAAAATATTATGGCAAAAGCGCGACTGGCGAAACGGTTCGAATAATGGTTACTGAGCGGATCCCAGACAACAAAAATGTGCGCAGGCAGGTTGATGCCAGAACTCCAACAAACCGTATGGTCGAGCGGGGTCGCAATGGCTTAGTAGCGGCCTACCAACGGCACATGCAAAGAAAGTAAATGATACTGAGAGGCTTTCATACCTGTACGCCGTTTCTGCCTCTGCCCAGTGCCGCAGTTACCCGAGAAATCCTACCAGAGCTTGTAGCATCCTTGCTCTACCAAAAGCCAGGGGTTGCTTCGGAGTAAAGTATGATATGATATTGTGTATATGTAAGATATCGCTTTTGTTTGTACACTTGGGGCTACACAGTAGGCACCGACTAATAAATCATCCATGACATACTCTGTCTAAGTATCTGTACTCCGTCACCTTCATCATAAGTGGCTTTTCTTTTTAATCAGAGACGCTTCTACACAGCAATCAGAATTTCCTGCGCCGACTCCCTCGTCCGCCGTAGAATCCTGCCTAGGGCAACTCGGTGCTCGGAGAATCGAGTTTTCCCAGCGCCTGAACGGAACAGATCCGTATCTGATTGGTTTAGACGTAGGGACTGAATCTTTACCTTGATACGGAACACGAACGCTTACCTGCGCTGGTACGCTATTCGTCGGTGGTGTGAGGTAGTCGTACAATGCATGACATGATATGTTTCTTTTCTCCTGACTTCATAGTTCGAAGTTGGTGGAGCACAAGAACAAGAATATTCGGGAAATATGCGCTGAAAATATAGAATTTGGAGCATTGTCATAGCTAGTTACTCTTACAAAAACAATGTTGAGTCCTAGACAGCATGTTCTGCAACCTCGGTCACGATTAACGTAGCATCAAAACGCAGAAACTCATGCGATGTCCAGAACCAATCCACGGCGATGTTAGTGAAAGCTCCAAGCCGCACGGATCTTGACCCACAGGTTGGAGCTGTCAGCTTGGCCCCCTTCATGAGAGCTCTAGCCTTGAAACGGGCTTAGCGCAGTCGGGTTCCTCCCCACTTGACCGTTGCTAGTGGGCGATCTCGGTATCCATCTGTGTTGCGTTGGACAGCGGCAGAGAGGACACGGCAGGACGACCGAGGGCGCAAGGGAACCTGGGGTAGTTTGCCGTGGTACGTGGTATGTTAAGAGAAGCACGGTATCGTGTCAGTACCGATATCTCGACAGGACGTATTGTTCATCACATGGGCACCGCACATCAACAGATGCACTTCTCAAATCGTGAAGATTGGTACAAACGCCCCAGAATCGGTGCCCATCGCTATGAAATAAGTGTCATATCACTCATAGCCTTTTCGACGCGCACATCCCCCAGCTTACACTTGCTCATACCTACTCTGAATGCACAAGCTCGCGATGCCTGCTGTAGCTAAATACTGGTCGCTGCCCAATCATGATCCTTGGGGCATGTAATTCATTCAAGGCCAATGAGACTAGATGGGAGAAAATTATTTACTCTACCGGCGGGGCCGATCTATCGTTGCCACACTTACCATTCTTGTGCTAATTGGGAAGAATAGCTGCAGGCGCCGATGCTTTGATTTTCCAACAATGGTACATACTCGGTACCAGCGGGCTCATTGGGTCTGGATTTCGGTTGTGGGTTTTGCAGTTCAATGATTTCTGGTTCCCATTATCCAGCTTGATTGGTCGCTGGGTGAACTTTGAGGTGCCGACCATTGAAGGGTTACAGTATTTCGAGATAAGCCAGCAAGGGTGGTGGTCAGCGGTCACAACCCAAAACCTCCGGGGGATATTCATGCTCGAGAAAAGCGGACGATTTTCTCCTGCCTAATCATCCCGAACACCAGGTCGTTGTTTCCATCTCATTGAAACCTTCACAATTATGTTAGTTGCATACTGAATAATTACAAAGCGCAATTCAGTTCGTCTCCGCTCGAACCGAAAATTTATTGTGTTGACCCCAGACTCTGGGTTCCAATTCGTCAGGCCCAAGCGCCAATGAATTATTGTAAAGCACTAACCGAGAAGCTGGGTCAGGAAAAGGCCGATGTGGCAGGGAGTCGGGACTGACTCGGAATCTGATCGCCATTTCGGCTCCAGGAATCAATCTTGGTCAACACTTCGCATTGATCCACCAGCCACTCTTACTGTGTACTGTAGCTGCCGGTGATGCGGTGGGTACGACGCAGTCTCGCAATATGCAGCATGGCTGCTTGGTCAGTGCTCACAGTGTTCGTGTTGTTACTGTGCACACAGTAGGGACGTATGATAGTATCGGTGGTATTCCTCCTCGTAGCAGTACTGTAGATGCAGCTCTAAAAGACAATGTCACGCACGAAAATCACAAATAGCAAATTCGTAGCCAGACTCTTATACCATTGCTCATTGCTGCAAAGATAATTTAGAGGGAGGGTTCGCTATCGCCATGCGCAACCTCAATAATCTGGAGCCTATTCTACCCGAGTTCTCCTTCTGTAGGTAGAGTACTTCCGGATAGTCTCGTCGAACGTTTCTTCGCCGGCACATTTGTAATATTTTCGGTGCTTGCGGAAGCTGACAATCTTAGGGTCACAGGAATGGGCTCAGCCTCAGGCCAGGCTAACTGCAGGTTTCCAAAGATCGTTTGATTTTTCTTTCACTTTCAAACAATCGGTATCTTTGAATATCCTATGGGCATTGCCGGTAGTTACATAGGTAATTAAATACTCGGCGCAAAGATGCCAGTGACATTCATCCCCTTCTCCTTCCAGCCCCCTTCCCCCGCTTCCCCTCATTCCTTCTTTCCCCGCCTGTCAAATTATTCATCCCTCGAGGAATAACACCCCACAGGTTGAAGAACGTGGCTGCCGGTAGTAAGAGAAGTGTTCTTTAATCGCCACGCTGCTACCATCAGTATACAGTATTCATCGTACCGTGCTAAATAGTACGGTGGCAGAAATATTATTACACCACTACCCACAATCCAAATTTTATGAGTGGGGCTTACGGATCATGTCTTCGCCCTCCCAAAAAAAGGAAAACCTCACTGAAGACCCACGGCAGCCAGATCCTGGTGCCTTCCGATACCGGTACCCAGAGTTGTCCGGGCACCACTCCTTCCTTGCTCCCTGAACATTTCAATGCTCCTACCAGTATTCTCATTCGCAAGGCTGCAGAACGACAGTTTCATATATTCCACGGATGGGTCCCTTTCTCATTGTTAACTAGGTATCAGTCATCATCTTGAGATTTCCTCATATTTCGAATCACCATTTAGTATGGTGTACCGTCAAAGCCCTCGCCACTGGAGACCATGAGGCGAAGAAAGAAGAAATAGAAAAAAGCAAGCGGGTACTGCTTAAAACTTTAGAATGGAACTCCTAGCCACGCGTCGTGCAGATCACTGTTTGCCCGTGCCAGCCAATTGCCGTTCCCATTCCCTTGGGACAAGGGATCTCCATGATGTGAGATCCAGAGTCGAAGGAAGTATCAAAAATAGGAAAGATCATCATGGGCGGGGCAAAATTGGGCGGTCCGGAGATGAATGGAAAAAGTATGGAAGAACTATTTAGACTTTGATGCTTGCACCCCTGAAAGTAATTCGTTACCAGATAAATTTCACGCCAATTGAAAAGCACTGGACTATCGCCAACAACGGTGCTCTACCATCACATCATACTGTAATCCGAGAAGTCATGGGTCCACAATTTGGTACAATTGACCATTAGCAAGGTGCACACCCAGAGGGGGGTCAATTATAAGTCGCGCCTAGCCATTTCTCACTAAGATACCCCATTTCAAGGCTGCATAATTGTCAGCCGACTCCGAAATATGCCAATTGAAATATCTAAGCAGACAATCCAGCAGCAATTTGCTCGAATTAAATAGTTGAACCGTATGAAATTCTGATGAAACCAACGAAAGCTGCAACAAGTCGTGATTGGATGGAGTCGTCTCAAACGCCATCCATACTAATATTTCCACAGGTTTGGTGAGGACGGGATTTGGGCCTAATTCAGCCGATTGCAACTTGCGCTGGCTTCGTTCGAATTTTATACAGTTCGGCTATGTTCTGATTCGAGCAAATTGCTGCTGGATTCTCTGCTTAGATATTTCCAATTGGCAATCATACAGCCTTGAAATGGGGCATTTTAGTGAGGAATGGTTAGGCGCGACTTAATTTTGACCCCTCTGTATGTATTAGAAAGAAAGCTCACTCACAACGCCCAACCGTCTATTTTTTTCCTTTCCCTGAAGCTACCGATAGGAAATACCCAGGTTGAGAATATCATCAATTTCATCAAGTTGAAAGATGCTGTCAGCCGGCCTGTTCGAGAGTTCGACCCCCTTGTTGCATGGTAGAAGCAATTACCTCGAACGACACCAGTGTATTCACTAGCGTCGCAAAGAGATAGAGTGCAAGACATGGGGCAGTAGACTGGTGTAATGACCACCTTATGACTGACCAGCTGACCTCCAGGTCGGGCTGGACGCATAGAGTGCACGGTGGATGCTGCGCAGCGTACTGGTCTGTGGTGCATGGCTAATCACGAGATGTATGTTCTGTTGGAGGGTCTATTGTAGCTCAGAAACGGAGAGGGTGAGCGCTCAGGCTCTCGCATACCATTATTAAAACACGAGCAAGAAGATACTACAGAAGTGATGTTGGAAAAGCACTTAAGGACTCTCGATAAAGCTACTGTAAATAATCATACTTCAACCCATCTTACTGAGCTTCTCCGCCACTCGCTACACAACGGGTACGCTTCAACATAGGTATCTCTGTTGGTATCATAAATGCTTACGTATTCGGGTGGTAAAGTGATCGTATTGGAGTGTCATGATCCAGAAGATCGTACAATTGGGTGGGCATTGCCCGCCTGTTTATCTACCATCGATGCCTGTTGCAGTCATCGCTGCTTTATTATCAGTCCTGCCTTAGTCGTTGCCTAGATTCCATTGCCTGGATTACAACAGTGTCAAAAGATTACAGTGTATCCAGACCTTTTGCTTCAGGCATGAACAGAGTTCTTATGAGGTCATGATGCTTATCAACAAGTCCAAATACACCCTAATTATCTGGCGCACCCGAGACACAATAAGCATGCGCAGAAACCATCAAAACACCAGCGTGCATCATGAACCTATCTCAAGTTGCGTCGCGCCGTTTTGATACAATCACCACCAACCAGCTTTACTTACCAGTATCAATCAGCTTGTTCGGTTCAAAGCTCGAGAGTGAGCAATCGAATTAACATCGGCTTTACAGCCATGGTTTCCACGTTTCTCAAGAACTGAACCTGGTTCCTTTCAAGAACGCATGTGGAATGGAAGGTGCCGTACCGCTATTCGCTATTGGCATCCACTTTCGCGGTAAATTAAACCTTGCAACGGAGATAAAACACTGACCCAGTTCTGACGAGAATCCTTCAACTGCGCTTACTAGCTTACCAATTCGTCGGCTGAGGGCTTTTTGCTGTAGACAGTATTACTGTACAGTATGAATCTTGCTCTTCCCTATATTTCCTTATTCCCTGGCCCCCGCAGCCCATGCGATAGCTTGTTCAGCCTCCTTCCCTATCCTTGGTGACATCCTACCCGATGCAACTTGCCGAGATTCGCTCGCTCGCTTACTTGGTCGCCGACCAGTGCCGTGCCTGTTTTTGTCCGATCATGGACAAAGACAAGTCAACGACCGATGAGACGCTCCGCACCGCAACCAGGTTTGCGGTCATCCTTCTGTGGCGATGTGACAGATCACCTCAGACGGAGCATGCAGAGCAGGAGAGTGCAAATGCGCTGCAAGAGATAAGGATTTCGATCCGGGACCCATGATAATCTATTGAAACTAAAACAGGAGCTTGGTTGGGCATTATCTGTGGGGTTTTATTACATCCACGTTCACGGACTATTTCTGGTCCCGGAACAGACTGTGGAGTTGAACCCAGGAACAGTTCGTCAAGCTTTGTCGTAGCGAGACCCCACAAGTACCGACATGCCTGACGACTTTACCCAGGAAGTACTTGCTAAAAGAAAACCAGAGCGTCCAATCATGTATCGCAGTTGAGGGAGCACGACCAGTCGCTGGATGCATTGAGCCAAGAGTGTGTGACCATTGACCAAGATCATGTATGGATACACACTGCAATTAGCAGAAAACACAACAAAAGAAATCAGTATCTCAAGTTTAGCGTTGACGAATCGCTGACCTCTACACCGTCGCGAACCTTGCAGTCCGTGGACCTCATGCCGATTGGACACCGGAATGTCAAGGCGAGAGAAGATATGCATAATTACTGCGCAGGTTGACGGACTATATCCAAACCCGTCACTCTCACCCAAAAGGTACTCCGACTATACACCATCTGACGCAGGCTCGTGACGTTTGGGACGTTCTTTCATCAAAGTTTGCCTCCCATTTTCCAGGTAGTCACCGCGACTTTTTCGAATCATGAGTGCCCAGATCTAAAGCGGCGATTACGGTGAAGGAAGAGGGATGATTATTGGGAAATACTGCGAGCTACAGATCTCAATGGGGTCTCACTATTCATACCGATAGGATATCAACTTGGAACAACTCCTTGTTCCAGCAAAGCACAAAAGATGAGAGGCATCATCCTACGCTCTCCAGCCCCTTCTGCTGACAATCCCCTCTCAGATTAAATTGCTACATTGATGTTAACTTATAGTGACTTCCATCACCCCGTTGCTTACAACCCCAGTGTTCATGGTCAGCATAGAGGTACTTCAACTTTGAGTACGCAGGCTCAAGATGGAACCCAGAACAGCCCCTGAAATCGACCTCGACAGGTTAAAGCGGTGGTTCAGTTCTACGTTACTAAGTTTATTTAGCACTGGTAGTAGATCCACCATATCAATGCAGTAGGTGTTGATAATGATGTGCCGCCAATCGTGTTATCGCTAGTTCATCATTTAGATCGCCCCGCCTCTTGACAGTAGGGATAGTTCGCGTTGGTAAATCAGAATAAAGAGAGGAATAATAATCGAAGGTACCATTGTCTGGGAAGGACTATTGCTTGGGAACCATAAGCTCATCGATGAAAACCTATCGTGAAGGTTATCAATCCGTTTTTGATCGCCGATAGTGTCTTTTTTGAGATGAGCTACAATTCGACATGTGGAGTGTCCCTAAATCGTCCTGTGATGGAAAACCTACACATTGTTCTAAAAGGTCCTTTTGGAATTTTCCTTTTTCGTATTCAACATCTTACGGCGATCGCTTTTGTAGTCGGATTTGTCTCGGTTTCTTTTCTAGGGCGCGAGGCTGTGATGCTGGCCATTCCTAGCGACAGATAAATATCATATCTGGAGAGAGTGCATCTGTTGCTAGAAAGCCAAAGCGATGGTTTGGTCGATGTTGGTTATTCGATAAGTTCATTTTCCCAGAGAACTCGTTTGGAAGGAGGTCCTTGAACAGGCTGATGATGTATAATCAATAATCTTTCGGCTAAATAAGAAGCCCAGGGCTACTCTGGCCCCAATTATTTCCCCTACGCATTTCACTTTGGATAAAATTGGTGGTGCAATTTTTATTTACCTACACAGATATCCCCTAACTTGTGGCGGGACTTCACGTCGATCATGTTTGGGGGCTCGAAGTCTGGCCGCAGACTAGGGAGCACTGTTGGTATGCCAGGTTGTACGATCGTACGGATGGGCAATGTCAGATAGATTAAATTGATGATAGATGATGAATGATGAAGAGAGAGTCTAGACCGATTCTACACACTGCAGATGCTTACTGGCACCTGCAGGTGATACATTTACAGTAGGCAGATGCTAGATTGATTCCCCCCATTCCTCAGTCCTTGGTTCCTTAGCTCACGCAGATACCGTACCTGCACGACCTCAGGCACAGTAGTTCTCGGACGAGATGGACAAGAACTGGGGACTTAAACGTATCCGGTCTGCAGAAAAGCTAGAGATATTCGAGCTTCGCCTCCCCCTAAACTGACTTTTTAGCCTAGGGGACTTTGAAGTCGGGTAGATGTGCTCTGCTCTCAAGCTATCTGCTCTCGCGTCGGTGTGGTACAGGCGTTCTGCGATTCTACGTGTCATGTCACACATTTTTAATTACGTGGGGTGCCGTTTGCTCTCGTGACAAACGGAAATCAGCTAAAAATCAAACCTACATCTATATTGCTGTCTCGTTGGCGATGGTTTGTGCTATTGCTAGCAACTTGTGATGCCCTGTTCACTCAACAAGTGGTCTGTGCGCCTTGGCTGTTTGATAGAAGCACAGTGAATCATGTCGGCTCTGACGGCATCTTGAGGTCCACGTGATGTAAGTTACGACAGTAGTCAATCATTCCAAGTTCTCGCTCGTCTTTGAGGAATTCTGAGTAACTTTTGCCTCTCAGGTCACCGTTGAAGACAGTAGCAGTCAATCTTCAAAAGAGGTCAACATAGTGTCTCGCGAGCATACCAGTCCATCCCATACCGGTAGTGCCAGCATCAAAAGAAGTCTTCAAGCCGATTGTATGAACGAAAGTCTATTCGAGCGGTCTACTGGTAAACTGGGACCTAATGTCTTCGCCCGCATTCATACGACACAACTCCTCAAGTCGTTTGGGGCGGCGCCATGGTTCCGGTTCGACGGAAATGCGCGCGGGCTCGCCACCACCACCGAAGAGGATAATAGGTCGGGCATCGCGCATAGCAGCAGTTCTGGGCAGAAAACGGACATCTGGGCGCACCAAGCAGGAGTAAATTCATTGGCCGTGGACCGTTTTGATGGCCGGTTGTGAGCCATGACTTCTATCCAAAGGTCCACCGTGGATATACATAGTGACTGAATGTGCTCAGGCTCGTTTCTGGTGGCTCGGACGCGTCCGTAAAGATCTGGGATCTCGAGTCCTGCGGAGGCGCTTGGGAAAACCATACCTTTAACCCCGTGGCCAGTGTACGTCGAAGCCAGAGCCACCGCTTCGGCATCACGCATATTTCTTTCTACCCTTTCGATGCCGCGGCCTTCCTCACGTCATCGTACGACCAAACCCTCAAAGTTTGGTCGACCGGAAATGCCAGCGTATCGGCCTCGTTTTCCTTCGGGTCGAAGATCTACACGCATGCCATATCTCCCATAGCGTCTCATCTACTGGTAGCCTGCGGCACCCAGACGCCGATTGTGAGACTGGCGGATCTCCGCTCTGGTTCCAATGCGCAGGGCCTGGCTGGACACAATGGCGCCGTTCTGGCAGCAAGTTGGTCACCACGTCATGAGCACACTCTTGCCACAGGGAGTATCGACGGCACGGTCCGCATATGGGATATCCGACGAGCTGGCGGAGCTGTATCTATGCTGG
Source organism: Iodosphaeria phyllophila (assembly GCA_025802455.2). Classification (NCBI taxonomy): domain Eukaryota; kingdom Fungi; phylum Ascomycota; class Sordariomycetes; order Amphisphaeriales; family Iodosphaeriaceae; genus Iodosphaeria; species Iodosphaeria phyllophila. The sequence goes on along the minus strand of JAOYMO020186502.1, from coordinate 15,986 downwards.
ATCAAGAAGACAGCGTGGGAATCCCCAGCGATGGCCCGCTTGACCCGACTGGCAGGATGCGCTCAAGACAGCCCGCCAAAGCCCATTCCGGGCCTGTCAATGGTCTCTGTTGGACCGATGACGGGAATTACATTGTTTCGGCGGGCCAGGACAGGCGCATCCGGGTTTGGGATGCAGCAACGGGGGCCAACACTTTGGCGAATTTCGGCCCGAGCATCAAGAATACGCAGCTTGCAAGTGTCACCTTGTCCACGGCTCCTGTGGGCCTTGCTCATCCGGGAAAGGAGGTTTTGTTTTGGCCGAACGAGACGGATATCCTTGTATTCGATTTACATGATGGTCAACTTGTCACTCGGTTGCGGAGCATGGGATCAACCATGTCTGGTGTAAGGTCCACCTCAAGCAGCGTCGAGCCGACTGCCATAAATCGAGTTTCGGGCATCGCATGGCGTGGCGCGGGCGGAGTCGCCGGATCCAGCGGGATCGCTATGGGTGGTAACAACACTCCGGGTGCGATTTACAGTGCTCATTCAGACGGTCAGATTCGCGTCTGGATTCCACAGTCTGCAGATGGCACAGACGATGGAATCCGGGAGAATGGCGAGGCGGCGGAGGAACGGACCAAGAAACGTAAGGCTATTGACGATGTTTACAAGAATTTGATGGGCCAGCAAATCACATTCACTTGAAACAAAAGTGCGACCAGGAGGGAACAGGCTTCACGCTACGAAGAGCTCGGAATCTGAAACCACAAATAATGCTGAGAAATCTGTACTGAACAGGCGAGTTAGCCGAAAAACCCCTCGGTATAGGACATCATGTACAAAGACAGCTCTTTCTCCCCCAAATAAAAGTTGAGGGGCCTGAGCAATGTATATTCAGACCCCTTTCCGCATAAATACTCACAAAGGCTCTCGTTACATTGCCTCCTCTTATGGACTGGTCGAGCACCTTGGATATCAGATTAACCCGAGCCGCAGCATTTTCCAGCAAAAGTTGGCTCCAAGACACTGACTGCCAGGAGATCCTCGGAACATGCGGTCCCACATAGCAATGCTGGCAGCCTAACCATCTGCCGGTAGCTGGACCTCGCCCAACGGGCCCTGTAAATAGCTTCATCCACGTCATCCAACGCAACAATAATTAGACCCGTACGTGCAGACCTGTGATACCAACAAATAACTGTCGTTCTTGTTATCCCAGATAAGGATCAAGATGGCCCCAATACCTCACACATCAGCCTGCCCGGAGAAACTGTAGTCTCAGGACCTGGCAGGCGAAGCAAGCTGAGAGTCTAGGATCAGTAGACGTGAGATATCCGTGTACCAAAGGCAGCCTCGGGACAGACCGTGCTAACATGGCATTATGTGCAGCGATCGTCCAGGAACTTGGGGACCGAGATAGGCGTGAGTGTGGTGCACCGGTGCAAGCCTGCAAGATCCCCCCACTGAAGGGCTTTGTGCATAGTTCTGTGCAGCTCATTATCTTCGTTCGTTCGTGGTGGCTATCGTCAGTTCGACCCGTACCTACAACCTGCGGTACCAACGGAATAAACATGTCCAGTCTACCAAATAGCCCAGAAGTCCAGTTCGAAAGCTATTCACTCCGCGATACAATCGAACTCGAGGACATTAACTGCATGGTAGGCATGCTTCATGACATCCAAATCCCATTCAAGCCAACACGGTAACAGATCCAAATAGCTGGAAAACAACACTTCGTTCTCCCAACCCTTCCCACACGACTCGACCCCAAAACCAATTCAAACAAGCCAAACCAAACAGTTCGCAAACCATTCCCAGCTGCTAGTCTATCTCTCCACCAAAAAAAAAACAAAAAACAAAAACAAAAAAAACACCCAAAAACTAACCGTGTCAACCACACCCACATGTGCGCCTTCAAAGCGCTGATCATCGGCGCCGGGCCCGTCGGCCTCAGCCTCTCGCACGCACTCGTGCTCGCAAGAATCGAAAACCAAGTGTTCGAGCAGCGCGACCGCGTCGTCGCCCAGAAATGGTACGGATCCGGGCTGTCGATATCGCCGCACGGGGCGCGGATCCTGCAGCAGCTCGGCCTGTGGGAGCGGGTCGAACACGTCGCTACGAAGGTCGTGTCGACGCTTCGTGCTCGTCATGGGCTGGGTCAATGGCGGGATCGTCGGGTTGCGCAGCTGGAGAATCTGTGAGTGCTTTGTTGCTCGTTTGTTGAGTTCTGGAGACGAATGTCGCGCGTGTGGCCGGGTCCTGTTTGCTTGGTTAGCAGGGTTGATCGGAATGGTGACTGAGGATATATGGGGAAGAAGATGTCGTCGTCGACGTAGTTTTGACCCCGGCACTGATATTTCGGGTTGGATAGTCTTGGCTACGGCATGTTCATCTGTCTCCGGTCCGACCTGGTCGAACTCCTATATACCAGTCTAAACAACTACAAGACGCGAGTCCAAACCAGCAAGACACTAGTCCAAGCCACCCAGCACGAATCCGGGGTGACAGCACACTTCAGCGACGGCACGTCAGCCGAAGGATCCATCATCATCATCGGCGCCGATGGCGCGTACAGCACGACGCGGCGGATCGTCGCGGAACCGAAGCCCCGTTCTCCGGATTCGAAGCTGGAAGCGATGTCTGGGTTCACGGCCCGCTACCGTGGCATCTTTGGGTGGTCTCCACGCCCTCAGGCGTTGCGGAGCGGCGAGATGGTCGAGCGACATGGCGAGGGGTGATGGTCCATCCGGATATTGTCGCAAGACGCGAGGACCTTCTGGATTGTGTATGAGAAGCTGCCGGAGCCTGTTTGCCAGAAGCGGTCTTATACGGCTGATGAGGCCGACAAGGCTGCACAGGCGTATCGCAAACAGGAAGTAGCAGATGGGGTGTTGTCCGAGGAGCTGTGGAAAGAAAGGCGGGCTGCGTGGCTCCGTAACTCGGAAGACGGCTGTGCGGAGGAATGGTGCCAAGGTAGGATGGTGATCATCGGCGACGCTTTGCACAAGGTAGGCGGATTCCCTGTGAAAAGAAATCGTCGTGCACACTATTTGTTGCTGGAAGACTGGTGGCTGGAAGACTGGTGGCTGGAAGACTGGTGGCTGACTGCTACGCTATACTGTAACTTGTGGAATAGTTCACGCCGGACCTGGGGTAAGTTGCAATCTCCTGACAAAAGACACGCACCGACATCCAACCCACATCCGCCAACGACCAGTCCCACAAAACCAAGAGCCCCTGCAGAATCCAAGCCCATAAACCCACCACAAGACTAAAACCCCCCTCCTTCCCCAGACTGGGCTACAACATGGGCCTCGAATCCATTGCCATCCTAACCAACCGCCTACACTCGCTGGTCCTCCCAGACCCAACGCTGCCCACAACCGGGATCCTCGCCTCCACATTCGCGCGGTTCGGCGCCGCACGCCTCGACAGGTCCAAACGCTGGCAGGCCATCAGCCGCAGGCACATGGAGTTCCTCGTGCTCGACGCGCCGCACTACGTGCAGAGTCTGATGGAGATGTATGAGCGGTCGCGCGTCCCGGATGCGGGCATGGGCGACATCGGGAAAGTGCCGGACTACGTTGCGCTGGTGCGGCGGTCGGAGAGGTTGCGGTGTGTGTGCCGTTTCCGGGAGAGAAGGCGGGGGATGTTGGGTTGGGCTAGTGAGGAAGAGAGGGGTTGAGGGGAGATAGATGGGGAGGAATGGATAGACGGGAGACGGGAGATAAAAACATGGCGGAAGGGCCGTTGTTCGTTCTTCTAATACTTGCTTGGACCCTGGTAGTTGGAACTAAGGGGTGTTGTGCGTAACCTCGGAGCCCTAAGCGGTTCACTTCTTCCAGGTTTTTTTCCTTGTAGAAAGCGAGCAAGGCGCACAGGGGATGGGGGAAACTGGGTAAAGCAGTAATTGAGCAATAAAGAACATACTTTTTGTATCCCTACAGCCTAGCTGGCACCAGGCATTCCCTCGGAAGAACCAAAAAGAATAAAAAAGACACCACAAACACTTGATAGATCAAATCCACGACATGAGCAGCAAGTATGCATACTCAATAACCCAGGGGGTATCGAACCAAGACGAACGCACCTGCCTCTACCTCAGCATACTGCCAACCAACCCCACCCCAAAGAAGCTCGCTCCCCAAACTCCAGCCTCCCTTACATAGCGCAGGCTCCTTACGCAGCGATCCCAGGAGGACACTATCTTCACTTGCCTTCCTTTCGTCATATCTCTCCTTCCCTCACACCAACCTCAAAAGCTCCTCCACATACCTCCTCGTATCGACACCAATCCCCAGCGCCAACCTGGTGGCGCCATCCGCCCAGCCACTGCCGCCGCCCCCGCCGGCCGCCGCATCCCCACCTCCCTGCAGCGAGCCGCTCAAAGCGCGGATGCGACTATGACTTGCGGTGGCGCCCTCGCCCGCGCGGCGGATGAGCAGGATCTCCTTCTTGCGATCGGCCGTCGCGATATCGTCTTCTGGGCGTTTACCCTTGTCTGGTTCGGGGGTATGAGTGTTCATTTGCTGATCCAGCTCCCGTTCTTGCTCCCGTAGAGACAGGAGGCTGGGTTTGCCCTTTACCGGCGAGATGGGGACGGGACTAGAACTAGAACTAGGAACGGAAGCGGAAGAAGAAGAAGTAGAAGAAGAAGAAGAAGAAGAAGCAGGGAGTCGTGTCCAAACAACCCACCACCCCCTCCCCGTCTTGCACGTCCTCTCGACCTCGGAGGCGTCGAGGCGGGTGACCGAGTGGACATTCAAGATCTGCATGTGTGTATTCAGGGCCTCGGCGCGGGACCAGTGGTGCAACGAGGGGGAAGAGGAAGCGACGGACGCGGGGTCCGGGATACTAGGAATCGTGGAGTGGATGGTCAGGGCGTGCGGGTCCCAGACCAGATTGAATATGCTGGCCTGCAAGGCCGAGGAAGCAGAAGACTTGGCAGGGGTGGAGGTGGAAGTGGAGGCGGCCAAGCGATAGGCGGTAGAAGTAGCCAGCGGCTTTCTCAAGGGAGCGAGCTGGTGGTGTAACGAGCGGTAGAGCTGACTCCACGCTAAAGAATCCGTATAGTTCTCAAAGAGGAAAGTATAGATGAAGGGCTTGGAAGCGTAGACGACGACGCGCATCTTCTTGGACTTGTTACGGTCCTGGCTGTCGAAGCGGCCGGGCTTGTCATCGTCGTTGTTGTTATTATTATTATTATTATTATTATTATTATTATTATTGTTATTATTATGGTGATTGAGAGCGTCGTGCTTGGCGGAGGTGAAGTCGGCGGTGCGGGTGGACTCGGTGCGTTTGAGGGCTTCGCTTTCGAGCTCGACGGTTAGGGTGCGCAGGAGGATGCGAGATTCCAAAACGTTGTCGGAATCGGAGGGAGAGCTGAGTTCGTAGCCCGGGGAGGATGAGGGCGATTCAAGGGCGTCCATGTCGCCCTGCAGACCGATGAGGTAGTGGCCTACGTTGTCATCGAGCGGTGGCTGGGATAATAACAATGATGATGATGATGGTGATGGAGGACAGGGCTGGGTTTCTGTGGCAGCATTGGTGGCAGTATTGGTGATGCTGGTATCAGGATTGGCGTCAGTGGCGGATGTCCCTTGGCCAAGAGACCAGTGAGTGCCGTACCCCATCTTAAGGTAGGACATGAAATTGTTCTTGTTGATGCCACCATCGTCCGTCCCTGATTCGCTATTGTTGTTACTGATATTATTGTTCTGTGCCTCACTATCCTTCTCTGTATCCTTCTCTGCATCCTTTCCCTCGGCCCTTGTCCGCGGAGGAAGAGGAGGAGGTTTCTGTTCCTCAGGCTGGGGCATAGGCCTTGACCTATTAAACTTGGCCCTGGTAGAATTAGGGCTGTCCTGAACCCCATACGCATCTTTCCCCCACGTATACAGATCCTCCATCCAATGCGTCAGGTCGCGGAGAGACTTCCTTGACAAAGCACCCACGCCCAGGAAGATAACGCCATCCTCGGGTCCTGGTTCTTCGCCCGTGCCTAACCATCTCGAACTATTTGCATTCGTATGCGTCTTCGTCTTCGTCTTCTCTGGTTGTGTATAAGCACCAAACTTAGACACCACCAAATCCACCAACCCGTCAGTCCTCCCCACAAACCCCTCCAGAACCTCGCGTTCCCCACTTCCCCGCTCCTCCTCCCCAACCCCGACGCCCAGCTCACCACACGCCGCCATCTTGATGCCGCCGTAGACCGCACAGGCCGGGTTCCCGTGCAACATGACATTCCACGTCGACAAGAACAGGTCCCAGTAGCGGGACAGCATCGTTACGAATTTGGGCCGCTTGTGCCGCACGAACAGCGCGCTGAGGGACGCCGCGTGGTGTAGGAGGAAGATGGAGTGGGCGCGGAGGAGGTCTTGGAGGAGGAGTGTCGCTGGTTTGACTTCGCGTGTTGAGTATTCGATATTTTCTTCATTTATGGTAGGTGTGGTCGAGGCAGGATCGTCTTTGGAGCCCAGACGGGGAGGGAGTGGGATTTTGGTGAGCTCGATGGACGCAACGATCCACCACCCAGGCTCCACCTCGTGCAGCACCGCTCTCGTCTTCTCCGTCTCAATCGTATCCATGGCCTCGCCCCCCGAGAAGGCCCGACTAAACTCCACCATGCCCTGCGCTAGCCCGATCTGCCGCAGTCGCTCGTTGCGCTCTTCGGCCGGCAGACCCGCCGTTGGGCAGCCTTGCGATTTGGCCTTCTTGTGTCGTCTGCGTGCCACCGATCCCGACATCTGCACCGACGAGTAGTACACGATTTGCTCGTCCATCGCCTCGTCGTCCGGCGCGCTGAGCGAAGGGTTGAATATCGCTAGGAAGCCCAGTTGCGCCGGCACTAGGCTCGTCGTCGTCGTCGTCGTCATCGGGTAGGCGGTTGTGGTCGCCATTGTGCGTTGTGTGTTTGATGTATAACTTAGTTTCTAAAAAAACGTTTATTTCATAATGTGATGATGGCTGTCTGAGTAGACCTCTTTTGTCTTGTCGTAGGTATCGGGATCGAGTAATATTGACCCGGCGAGGAAGTAAAGAGCGCGATCTTGTTGGCAAAAACTGTAGGTAGCTATCGTGCAAGGTGACGTAAACACAGAAACCGCGCTCGAAAGAAAAAAAGTTGCCAACGCGACGTGCGTTGACAGTTGACGGTTGATCACGCTAAGATCTCCACACCACACCGGTATCGGTCAATGTTCTGAACCTTTAAGAAAAACCAGGGGTGGTGGTTATCAACGTCATCGTTGGAGTGAGAGGGAACGGTCCTTCCACCCGAGGATAAAGGTAGTGGCGATCATCTGTGGTGGGGTTGCAGAGTTATCCGACACTGCAGCTGGTCCGGGGCATCGGGCAGATGTACGATAGGATGTGTGGTTGCACAGCTTGGGAGGCTGAAATGCAACTTGCTTTTCTACCCACAGTCCGGACATCGCAGCCGCCCTCGGTTGTGGGAGGATTTGTTTTGGCATCGCGAAAACCCGACACACTTTTCGAGGCGCGCACACGTGCTGACCGGAGCAAACAACTCAGTGCCCTGTACATCACGGAGTACCGCCGACCATCACAAACGCCGGTATCTCCGTTCTCCCGTGGGAAGCGGAGCTCAGACCACATCTATCCTCCACGGGTGTGTGGATACGTGTGGCATCATCTCCCTCCGGGATTCCGGACCTGGGGAGTTTGGAGTTGATGAAGCCAGCGCTTGGGCCAAGATCCATGTGGATGATTGCCCGTCCGCCTGCGCGCATCAACGGGTTCGGAATAACCAGGGCCAGCTCCAGACAGGGTGGTTTTGATTTGGGTTTGGTCCCTGAAATCCAATTCGTATTTCTTGGATCTCATTCCTTCATATCCTGCGGTAGCTGTGAATAAGTCTCGTGATTACAATGAGCTGAGGTGTCGGTACACCGGTGTGCATTCCACGGCAGAAGACATGCCGTGTTCCCCCGAGTCGCGGGTTACAAAAGGCAAAAATGGCTGCAGAGTCAGTGGGTAGGCCCGGTCGGCAGGTGTTATCCCGTCGGTAGATTGTGGAGGTGGCCACTCTCGGTGCACCCGGACAAGCATGCCATCGTGACCAGCGAGCTCAGGTGCGTTATTGGTGGAGTAACAAGTCGGATCTGGACAGATCACACAAATGATGTCACATGTGGCATCGTGGGTTTTTTTTTTTCCTCCCTCTGAAATTCCCACCGCAAGAGGATTCCCTGCGCGCACCTCTTTCTCAGGGTAGGTCGAAGTTAGAAGCTTTTTTTTCTCCATGCCGAATTGGATCTCCCTTGCTTCCCTGCCTGTGCCTGTCCCTTTCACCAACTCACCCTGGCTCCTCCTACATAGCTCTGGGAATGGTAGAGAGAGCCTGACCCGGACTCATCCTGACGACTCGTACACCTCCGGGCCCGGCTATTATTATGCGTGGCTAAAAAATATGCAGACCCTGCCCTGCCGCGGCCTGCCCTTGTCATTGTCGTGTGCTATCATCAGCTAGAACCGGACAAGGGTTTCTTTCATCACGTTTGGCTTAATTGATTATCGTCCATCAGCCAGACCCTTTTCAACATTCACCCCGTCACGTCACTTAACTAGAACTTTTTTCATCAGCCGTGAATAACCACAAGATATCGGCAATACACTGCACACTCCCCCCATTGACGACAGCCTTGACACAGAGCACTCTTGTATCCGAGCCTGGGCTTGCATTCGGATTGGGTGGGCGGTGGTCTCGGGCGGTCATTTCACAGCGGCGTTCCTTCTGTGCAAGTATCGCCATCTGCCGAGACAAGGGCTGTTACCATCGCGCTCAGTGACTTGCCGGAATACCGCGGTTCTCCGGTTCTGGGACGTGGTAGAAATCAATATAAACCCGAGTTTCCCCAATTGAAGCCACGTCAGCTTACGTCTGTTTGTCTGCTCCAATTGAGTTCGAAACGAAACAAAACGAAACGAAACGGGAGGCGTGAGTAAGCGAGACGGAACAACCCTATCACTTGGACTAGGAAACTTCACGAACAGTATCAGAGAGCAAGAGAAAGAGAAAGAGAAAGAGAAAGAGAAAGAGAAAGAGAAAGAGAAAGAAGTTATCATGGCTACCTCGGCACCAGCCACAAACACCACCACCAATGCTTCCAAACCCTCGAATCCTAAGCTCACAACTACAGTCACGACCAGATCCCGCCGACAGGACCCCAGTCCCGGGTCGGCGGAGGACTTTGGAATATTCGACGATGCGCGAACGTACTACTCGTCTGATGCCCGGCACAAGAGTCGGTTTCATAGTCGGAGCCGGACTTTCTCTTCCCAGGTTTGTCTCTTTGCTGTGATGATAGAGTGGGAGTCTGGAAAGTGATGTCAAGATGGACGAGCTGACTCTGGCAGAACGGCCCGGTGCAACAAGTTCAGCGAATAGGCTTGGTGGAACCTCACAGGCGAGGGAGTCACGGTATAATGATGACCATGACCATGACAATGGTTACAAAGATCCGGCTGACATTGACCGCCCTTCCACAGATGAATCCAGCAGACCCCATTCGCGCCAATTCCTCATCGACGTGGAAAATACACTCGAGAGTCTACAGGCGCAAGAAGACACGGACGGGAACATGCAAATCACCATCGAAGACATGGGCCCCAAAGTCATCTCTCTACGCACCGCCGCCTCGGACGGACACAACCGCTTCGACATCCGCGGCACGTACATGCTCTCCAATCTTCTCCAGGAGCTGTCTATGGCCCGCGACTTTGGACGCAAGCAGATCATCCTAGACATTGGCCGGCTCAACGAAAATCCCGTCAGCCGACTGTCGAGGCTCATCAAGGACCAGTTCTGGGAGGGTCTGACACGCCGGATTGATGCGTCGAGTATCGAAGTGGCCGCCAGAGATCCCAAGGATTGGACCGACGATCCTCGCCCCCGAATCTATATTCCCCACGGCGCCCCAGAGCAGTACGAATACTACTGCAAAGTGGCCAGAGACCGGCCGGAGCTGCGTCTAGATGTTATCATGCTGCCTGAAAAAGTGACTCCTGATCTGGTGACGGCCATGAACGACAAGCCTGGACTGTTAGCCCTGGCCATGGAGGAGGTGCCAGATGCGACAGATGCTACGACACTGACGTCAGGCCGGGGCCAGAAGACCCTACGTGGTCTGCCCTTTGTTGTGCCCGGCGGCCGCTTCAACGAACTGTACGGCTGGGACAGCTACATGGAATCTCTGGGCCTCCTCGTCAATGATAAGGTGCACCTAGCCAAGTCCATGGTCCTCAACTTCTGTTTCTGTATCCGCCACTACGGCAAGATCCTCAATGCCACGCGGTCCTACTACCTCTGCCGCTCGCAGCCGCCCTTCCTTACGGACATGGCCCTACGGGTTTACGACAAGATCAAGCATGAACCAGGCGCCACCGACTTCCTCCGCACTACCCTGCTGGCCGCCATTAAGGAGTACTACTGTGTATGGACCTGCCAGCCCCGTCTCGACCCGCGCACCGGCCTCTCTCGCTATCGTCCGGAAGGCAAAGGCGTGCCCCCGGAAACCGAGGCTTCTCACTTCGTCCATGTCCTCGAGCCCTATGCCGAGAAACACGGCATGTCGCTCTCCGACTTCGTCGAGGCCTACAACCACGGCGACGTCATAGAGCCTGAGCTCGATGAGTATTTCCTCCATGATCGCGCCGTCCGAGAATCTGGCCACGATACTTCCTACCGTCTTGAGAAGGTGTGCGCTAATCTCGCCACCATCGATCTCAATTCCCTCCTGTACAAGTACGAGCTCGACATCTCCCGAACCATCCGCACTCTGTTCCAGGACCGCCTCGTCGTCCCCACCGAATGGTGCGGCGACGGCATGACGCCCGGCCAGGTCGAGACCTCGGCCATCTGGGACCGCAGGTGGAAGAAACGCCGGGCCGCCATCCACAAGTACAACTGGAACGAGGCCAAAGGCATGTACTTCGACTATGACACGGTGAAGCAGGAACAGTGCACCTACGAATCCTGCACCACCTTCTGGCCCCTCTGGGCCGGCGTGCCCGACCCGGAGAAAGCCGCGCGCGTCGTCAAGACGGCGGTGCCCAAGTTCGAGGCCTACGGCGGCCTCGTCTCGGGCACCGAGGAGTCCCGCGGCGCCATCAGTCTCGAGCGCCCCAACCGCCAGTGGGATTACCCCTATGGCTGGGCGCCCCAGCAGATGCTGGCCTGGACCGGCTTGTACAGGTACGGCTACCAGGACCTGGCGCAGAGCCTGGCCTACCGCTGGCTGTTCATGGTCACCAAGGCCTTTTTCGATTTCAACGGCGTCGTGGTCGAGAAGTACGATGTCACGCGGCCGATTGATCCGCATCGGGTCGATGCCGAGTATGGGAATCAGGGGCTTGATTTTGAGGGTGTGGCCAAGGAGGGGTGAGTTTTCTTTTTTCTTTTTTCTTTTTCTTTTTTTTTTTTTTTTTTTTTGTGTTGCGTTTCTCTTTTCTTTCTTTGTCAATGCTGAATATCTAATCTTTTCTTCTTCTTTTTTTCTGCCAAAGGTTCGGCTGGGTCAATGCAAGCTACGTCTACGGGCTCCAGTTCATTAACACGGAAATGAAGCGCGCGTTGGGCACCCTGACGCCGTGGGACACGTTTGAGCGCGCCCAGCAGATGCGCGAGGAGAAGTTTCTGCAGGATTTGTCTTAATTCCTATTATTTTTTGGGTGGAGTCTCTGGGACGGGAAGATTGGTGTATGGGTTATACTGAACGGGGGGGGGGGGGGACTGACTCGATGTCGTCGAGCTCTATCGTGTCGATTGGTGGTGGTCTTTGGGCGGGTTTGCGGAGAGCGCGGTGCATCAACTTATCGACACGTGCCCAACCTCATCAATCCATGGCTGTAGTATGGTATAGGCAGCTGAACGATATCGGGGTGGGCTGGAATCGGTATGCGCCAACATCCAATCGCTGTCCCCTGTTGTCGGGACGACTCGCGCTTGATCCTTTCCAGACGACCTGTTATCACTTGGAAAAGCGACGCCGTCCTGTGTTTTTATCTCTCCATTTATTCCGGGGCAAGGGGCGCTAGCAAAGAGACGGGGGCGGTGTTCCGGATGCCATCTTTTTAGCGTGGGGACTTTTGGACACTATATTGGTAGTTATTATGAACGGAGAACACAACATGGGTGGGGGACTTATGAGGGAGAAGAGAAGGAAGGGAGGCGGGTATGGGCTAGCTGGGATACACAACATAGCTGCAGTAGACGATAGAAAAGCGTTAGACCTTAACAAGGACGCGAGAGAGTACTATGGCTGTGTGCATGATATGATCGATGGAGCGAGAATGTGCTCTCTCTCGTCGAAGCAGACAAACCACCACCTTGGCATGATACTGGATGATCACGGACCAAAACACTCAACAAAACATGGCACATGGCACGGAAATCACTCCAAAAGACGTCTCCGCATGACTTCACTCCCCCCAAAAAAAACAAAAAAGGAAAACCTCCCCCAAGCCCAAGAAACAGAATTCCTATTCTAGCCCCACCAGTCCCTCCCATCTTGAATTCGCCAGCCCGACCCAAGCCCCATCCTGCATCCTGTCCTTTTCCATCCCGAAAAAGAATCAGGAATTTTAAAAAAAAAAAAAAAAAAAAAGCGCAATCACGAAAATCGGGGGTTATCATCAAAAGTAAGTTCTCCGTTCTCATTCTGATTTCGTTGCCAATTCCACTCTTTGTCCCTTCCAATTCCCATTCCCATTCCCATTCCCGTTCCCATCCACAAATACAACTCCAAAAAAGAAATCCCAATCAGACCCCTTCATAGTGAAAAAAAAAAAGAAAAATCCTCCCCCCACCAAACCATGGGAAGCCCCAAGAAAATAAGGCACCAAGAAGAACAAGAAAAATCCCCACTCTTTCCTGAGGTAAAGTAAAGTAAAATAAAACCCCCAGGGCCAAAACCCAAGAAACTTGATTCCCCAAATCAACGCGACACAGGTCCCTCCACCGGACTCACAGGCAGACTCCTCGCCCCGCCCAAATCACTGCTCCCTGTCCTGCGCAGCGCCTGCGTCATGGTCTCCACATTGATGCCGGCGTCTCCCTGCTTGCTCAGCACGGGGCTATGGCTATGATGGTGCATAGAGCCCGGACTACCATGCTGCAGGCGGGGCGAGATGGACAGGTCGAAGCCCGTGATGGAGCCTGACTTGCTGGCGGGCGAGGACGTCTCTGCGCCTTGGGAGGAGATCGGGGAGCGGATGGGAGAAGGTGAGCGGTTAGCTGCGGAGGAAAAGGAGGTAGAGTTGGGGTAGAGAGCAGGGTGGGAAGTCCCCGAGTGCTCGGCCTGCACAACGTCGGCGAAGGAGATGAAGCTGAGACGGCGAACGTCGGCGGAATCGAGGGAGCCGTAGTTGGAAGTGGCCTCTTCTTTGTCAGCCAGAGCCTGCAGTTCGTCTAACCAGCCGGCGTTGGAGCCTGTCTCGTAGGCTAGCGGGGTAGTCTCGTATGGAGATGTTCCAGGTCCTGTCCCTGTCCCTGTGACTGTGACGGCGGCGGGCTGGTGCGAGGCGTGAGTGATGATCTCGACACTGTCAGGATTGAGATGGGCGTCGGTAATGGCCTCGGATGTGGCGTCGAGGGCGGGCGGGATATAGTTCTCCACTTGGATGTGAGCGGGAATGGCGGGCGAATTGGGCATCACGGCGCTTTCCTGGACGTCACGCTCGAAGATGCATGAGCGGGCAGGTGATGCAAGACGTGGCGAAGACGACCGGACACGGCCTGGGGATGGGCATGAAGAAACAACGTGTGGTGGTTGCATTATTTCCATGTGCGTGTGGCTGCCAGCAGGAGGAGAGGTGGGATGTTGTTGTTGTTGTTGTTGTTGTTGTTGTTGAGGGCTAGATGTTGCTGCGGTTATTGTTGCTGCCGATGTGGCTGCTGTGGATGATGCTACTGCTGCTGTCTTCTTGTCTTCCGACTTCTTCTTGCCAAAATTGAAAAGACTGCGTTTCTTGCCCTTGCCTGCATTCGAAGACTCGTTAATCCCGCCTGCCGACAAGACAGCCTCTTCCGGTTCCGACGTCAACGGCGCCTCCCGGATATCCACAGCCGGAGCGAGACTCATAGTTGCGGATGCACGGGAACTGGTCGGATGGCCAATCGATGAATGCAACATCTACCTGTTTGATTCCGTCCGATCGAACTAACAGTCAGCCAGCCGTATTGAAGTTGGAGAAAATCGACAGTTCCAAAAAAAAAAAAAAAGAAGAGCAATGAAACAGAGCAGCAAAATTTAAGACAGCGACATGCAATGGCAATGAGACAAGCTCTTCCAAGACAGAGCCACCCAAAAAAAGTCCACACTGAGACAGAGGCTCGGGATCCAAGAACACAAATGCCCAGCAACCAAAAAGAAAGCAGTTGATGTTGTCCAAGAGAACAATTCCAAGAGAAGACGGAGTCAAAATAGCAGAAGGACGTGGCCGGAAAAAAACAAGCGAGCCACTCCGTCGGTCACACCCCCCCTCATGTGGCCAACCCACCAGACCCGGCTACAACAGGAAGCAACCCTCGGCGCCGACCTCAAAAATAGCAGTCGCCAGCCAGCAGCGATAGTAACCGTGGGAGGGGAAACCACCGTGGGATGAGCACCTGGTTGCCCGCTGGAGTGCATGCCAAGTTTCTTGCTGATTTGCATAAGGGATCAAGATGGGAAGGGAATGGGATGGGACTCGCCGTTCGCCGTCGCAGGACCGAGGCACGGCTCCTCCCTGTTTGCGTCCGCCCGCCTCCTGCTTCTGCAGGTGTTGACCGAGAAAACGGTTGCTGCCCTGTTGGGGGACCCTGGTCACTTGCCTATTTGCGTCGATGATGGGAAGGACGACTGGGTAGTCGCCACTGCGGGCTAGTCTGGGCTTGGGGGGGATATCGTGAAGGTGCGATACGCAAGATGATTTCTTTGTGGCCGGGGGAAAATATCCAACATACAGGACCTTACTTAGGCTACCGGTGGATGCTGGTGGGTGCGGACGGTGGGTGTCACAAACAACGTCATTTTATGTAGAGAAATATGGAAATCTCAGCTCACCTGTTGGAAGAACACCTACGTAGTAACTCGAACGGAAATTCTGCGTCTTGCGAAAGGGGTTCGGAATCTGAGCTCATCAAGGTGCAGCCTGTCGATGTGGCTTCTTAAGAGTACGGCTTTAACAATGGCCTGGCCTCGAGTGGGTGTCGATAGTGCGCGTCTGGCGGAGAGGCTGCTCCGGATCGCGATGTTGTCAAGAATCAACTCGAACAAAGTTACCTGCGCTCCTTGAGATTCCCAGAGTTACGTGCGGTCGCCAAGTTTCTTTGGTTGAGTAGGTATAAATAAGTAGGCAAGGCGGATGGTGTTGATATGCTCTTCGCAATGTGTTGCGCTTCGGTGGGATGCGCCCTGCGTTATCGATGTTACCTCCGTACCGGATAGCGGGCGGTCGTTGCAGCAAGTTAGCTCCTCAAGTGACGTTGCTTGCTGCTGGTTGCTCCCGCGTAATGCAAGGTCTCCTTCTTCTCAATCTTCGTCCACGAATCAACGCAAGGAAGTCCCTATTCAAGCTCTCTTCCTGCGAAAAAAGCACTTCCCAATCGAGACTGTAGCCACGCAAAGAGTCACAGCACAACCTGACTGATTCAACAGCGAAAGGTGGGAGCAGCAACAGAAGAACGGATGATGATAAGAGAAAACCCAGATGAGCGCGTGATGGGATTTGCATACGGTACCGCACTAAGCCCATGACGTATTGTGCCCCACAGCTGCGTCTACTGTGGGAGCTTGGGTCTGCCCTCTTGTCCTTCTGCCTGCGTGTTTGCGATGCCCAGGGTCCCGACAAGAATATCTCCCAATGAGCTCCCAGAACGTCGGATCAGCGACCGGCGCCCGTGTTTCATGTGTGTTGTGTTGCCTTCACCAAGAACAATTCCCTCGAATCGAATTTCTTCTCCGTGCAGTGCAGCATCAAGCTTTTTTTGAGTTT